>ML331757.1:0-13565 GCA_005239505.1 Nicotiana paniculata
TATATATATATATATATATATATATATATATATATATATATATATATTTATTTATTTATATCTTTGTCAAATCTCCTCAATCATAAACTACCGTAACTCAGTCCGCCACTCAGAATTTGTCATGCAATGCAGGACAGGGGGAAAGCTTCCGGATCTCTATCCGTAGTCCCAATTTAAATATGTGATGCAGTACAGGGAGAAAGCTCCCAGATCTCTGTCCGTAGTCCCAATTTAAATATGTGATGCAGTACAGGGGGAAAGCTCTCGGATCTCTGTCCGTAGTCCCAATTTAAATATGCAATGCAGTACAGGGAGAAAGCTCCTGGATCTTTATCCGTAGTCCCAATTTAAATATACAATGCAGCCACTGAGGAAAATAACCAGAATGCGACAGAAACATCATATATTGCCACAACCGGCGGGAAAGCAAACAAGGCCGAATACAAAGTGCGGTGAGCAAATCAATACAAAGACTTAAATCACAAAAGTGGTAACAACTCGCTCATAAGAAGTAGCCACTGAGAGGAATGCCATGCACAAAGAGAGAACAGCATAATGAGGGGAAAACAAGACAAATATAGCAACAATTCTATACATTCAAGTTCACAACAAAGAAACCAAATCATCCCGGCAAGGGAATCAGCTTTAACCAATCTCACTTAGACAATTAGCTTTACCGAATAAACTCAGTTTGAACAATAACAAGTTCAATTCATATACGGGGAAAATAAGGACCCAAAACTCCCTAAAGGGGCAATCTATTTGCAAAACAATTTCGAGTACACACTCGTCACCTCGCGTACGCGGACTACAATCAACATAGAAGACTCAATCCTAAGGGGTAGTTCCCACACAAAAGTTTAGGTGTAATGACCCGACCGGTCGTTCCATGAGATTTACCCCATTTCCCCTATTTATGCATTTGTTATGTATCGCTATCTTGTTTTTGATGTGTTGGATCAGTTGGTTTGGGTCAGGAGTAGTTACGGTGAGAGTTTAGGCATTTAGCCTTTTAAAAGTAGCCTAATAGTTGAGACTTTTTGGTAAACGTCCTCGGAATACAGATTTTATGACTCGAATAGCTTAATAGGTGATTTGGGACTTGGGTGTGTGTTCGGAATATTTTTGTGATAACCTGAGTAGAATTAGGCTTGAATTGGCGAAAGTTAGTTTTTGGTGATTTCTGGTCGGGAGTGAAAAATAGGCCATCGGGGTCGGAATGGAATTTCGGAAGTTGAAGCAGGTTTGTAATGTTATTTTGGATATGTCTGCAAAATTTCAGGTCTATCGGAGGTGTTTTGGTTGGTTTCGGCGTAGTTGGCGAAATTTAGAAGTTTCAAAGTTCTTAGGCTTGAATTTGATGTAAATTTGGTGTTTTCGTATTGTTTTTGGTGTTTCGAAGGCTCGACTAAGTTTGAATGATGTTATGGGATATGTTGGTATGTTTGGTTGAGGTCCCGAGGGCCTCGGGTGTATTTCAGGTGGTTAACGGATCGATTTTGAGTTTGGAACTTGGAAGATTTTTCTGGTTTTTGTTGCAGAGACTTTTGTTCTTTGCGTTCGCGGGTGAGAGGCTGCGTTCGCGAAGAGTTGTTTGGGGGAGCTGAGTTTTTGTTCTTCGTGTTCGTGAAGAGAAGGATGCGAACGCGGAGGTCTGAGTGTGCTGGTCAACGCGTTCGCGTTCAAGTGCACGCGTTCGCGAAGAAGAAAGGGGGGTTGGGGAACCCCAAGGGTTTTTGGCCTATGCGTTCGCGTGTCAGGGACGCGTACGCGAAGGCCTGGGTAGGCAGTGCTTCGTGTTCGCGGGCTCGTGGTCGCATTCGCATAGTGTAAATTATAGGCCTGTTGGAAATTGTTCTATGCGAACGCGGTCCAATTAACGCGTTCGCGAAGAAGGAATTTATTTAGCTGGGCAGAATGTTTAAAAAGGGCCGGGGTGCGAATTTGGTTTTCATTTCCACAATTGTTGCATGCGAATTTGAGAGGTTTTGAGAAGAATTTGAGGGGAAATCAAGGGAAATCATTTCGAGGTAAGAATTTCAACTTCATAACACATTTATATGTCAATTCCTAAGTGATTAAACCACAAACATTCTGGAAATTTAGCCGAAGTTGGAGAAGAAGGGTGTATGGAAAATTTATTTTTCTTTTAAGGATTTGAGTGGGCAATTGTGGTCCGATTTTAGTGTTCTTGGTATGTATAGAATCGTGGGAGGAAGAGGTTTCTAATAATGTAAAAATTATCGAATTCCGAGATATGGGCCCAGGGCTCAGAATGGGCCGAATTTCGAGATTTTTGATTAAATTGATAATTTTTGATTGGGTTGTGTTCCTTGAGTATATATTGATAATGTTAACTGATTTTGGCTAGATTCGGAGCAATCGGGAGCTAATTTGAGGGGCAAGGTCATAGCGGACTAGTGTTGTGGCCCGTTAGAGGTAAGTAATGGTCTTAAATCTTGTCCTGAGGGTATGGAACCCCGGACTGCATTATTTTCTCACTGAATTTGGAATGGCGCCCATGTCGGATGACGAATATGTGGCGCGTACTGATTTTTGGATTGGACTAGGTCTTTTCCGCGCCAACTAATGAGTTGCATATTTACTCAAATTCTTATGTTAAATTATGTTTGATTTGTGAAATATTTTGGCTGCAAGTCGTGTTTGGGGCCTCGTGCCGATCTGTTTAGACCCCTTTGAGGGCGTTTTACTATTGTTTTCCTCACTACCTGTTGATGATTTTACTCAGCATCATTGTGAATACTGTTTTATTTGAAACTCAGCCTGATTTACACTACATGAGCATTTAAAATGATGTTTTCGGGTCGAGTACCCCGTTCTGTTACTTCGCTCGAGGGGATTTTTGAGTGGTTCCACCGAGTGTGGCCGAGGGCCAAGAGCGATGGTGAGGTGCTGAGTGATATTAGTGCTTGGGCTGAAGGAGCCCCTCCAAAGTCTGTACACACCCCCGGTGAGGGCACCGAGTGTGAGTGACGAGTGATTGGGAGGCTTGAGTGACTGTGAGGTGCTGAGGGATTGTGAGGCATGCCCGAGGGGCTGATTATGAAACATGTTTTTGCCCGAGGGGATACTTATAATTTTACTACATTCATTTGCATACCAAATCTTTGTTTTAAAGTTGTTAAAAATGTGCATTATTTTAAGGACTTTTGTGAAGTTGATTTTTAAGGCATGACAATTTCGTATATCTATGTATATTATTTGAAAGTAAGGCTGTGTATATTGTGACTTGATGAAATTGATTTTTATATGATTCCTTGCTACTTAGACTTGATTTATTTCCATCACTACTGAGTTGGCGTACTCACATTACTCCTTGCACCTCTGTGTGCAGATTCAGGAGCTGATATCGAGCATTAGCTTTTATATATATATATCGCAGCGGAGCCGGATCGTGGGGATATAGAGGTAGCTGTTCAGCGTTCGCAGCATCTCTGCTTTCCCTTCCTGTTGTATTTAGCTTTGATTCGGAGTTTTGTATCATAATACTTTATTTTGGCTTATTTCACTAGATGCTCATGACATGTTGGCTCCGGGTTTTGGGGATGGCAGTACTGTATATAAAATTTTCCTATTATATTAAGAACTTTCTGTATATTGTTATGAATTGCTTGAAACTTAAATGGGATTTTCAAAAGGAAATGTGAACATGCGGAAGTCGGCTAGCCTAGTTCGAAGATAGGTGCCATCACGGCCGGTTAGGATTTGGGGTCGTACAGTTTGGTATCAGAGACCTAGGTTAGATAGGACTCAACGGTCATGAGCAGGTTTAGTAGAGTCTTGCAGATCGGTACGGAGACGTCTGTACTTACTTGGTGGGACTCTTTCGAGAGGCGTAGACCGGTTGGTTCAGCACCTCTTAACTGGCAGCAGTTCTCCACGATCTTTTTGGAGAAGTATGTTCCTTAGTCCCACAGAGAGGAGCAGCATAGGCAGTTTGAGCAGCTATGCCAGGGAGAGTTATCAGTCACTCAGTACGAGATGAGATTTTTCGAGTTAAATAGGCATGCTTCTGAGATTATCCCTACTGATAGGGAGAGGATGAGGAGGTTTGTAGATGGTCTTTCTTATCAGCTTTGGTTGTTTATGACTCGAGAGAGAGTATTGGGTGCTTCATTCGAGCAGGTTGTTGACATAGCTCGAGATATTGAGTCTGTTCGCCGCCACGAGCGGGAGGAGAGGGAGGCCAAGAGGACTCGTGGTTCGGGCAGTTCCAGTGGTGCTCCCTTCAGGGGACAGTTTCAGCAAGGTAGAGACCGTCTATTTAGGCCTCCTCAGTCAGGCCGCCCAGCTTATAGTGGTGCATCTTCGAGCTAGGGTCCCTGTGGTTCTCAGTCAGGCCGTACATCATTTGGTGCCCTCCCAGCTCAGAGTGCAGCTCGAGCACCTCCAGTTTCGGGTTCATCTATTAAGGAGTCTTCCAGTGGCCGTGCAGGTGCTAGGGGTTTCTATCAGTCCCCGCCTCCAGCTCCAGGTAGTTGTTTTGAGTGCGGAGAGTTTGGGCATGGGTGGAGGAAGTGTCCCCGCCATTCCGGTGGATCTTCTCAGCTGAGGGGCCAACCCTCGACTTCAGCTCCAGTCACCTCACCACCCGCCCAGGCAGCCAGGGGTGGTGGTCAGACAGCCAGAGGCTGCCGTAGAGGGGGAGGTCGAGCAGGGGGAGGTTAGGCTCGTATGTATGCATTTCCAGACAGGCTGGATGCTATGGCCTCAGATGCCGTAATTGCAGGTGTTGTTTCAGTCTGTTGCTGTGATGCCTTGGCTTTATTTGACCCTGGTTCCACATATTCCTTTATTTCTTCATATTTTGCCAATTTTTTGGATGTGCCCCGTAAGTATCTGGTCACCTTTGTTCATGTGTCGACTCCGGTGGGCGATATTGTTATTGTGGACAGCGTGTATCGTTCATGCGTGATATCTATTGGGGGTTTGGAGACCCGAGTGGACCTACTGTTACTCAGCATAGTCGATTTTGACGTGATATTGGGCATGGAGTGGTTATCTCCGTGCCATGTTGTTCTTGATTGTCACGCTAAGACCGTGACCTTAGCTATGTCGGGTGTCCGAGGGTTGACTGGAGAGGTTCTTCCGAGTATATGCCTAGCAGGGTGATTTCTTACCTGAAGGCTCGACGCATGGTTAAAAAGGGGTGTTTATCTTATTTGGCCTTTATGAGGGATGTCGGTGGTGAGACTCTCGCTATTGATTCAGTTCCTGTGGTCCGTGACTTTCCGGATGTGTTTCCTGCAGACCTGCCAGGCATGCCACCTGACAGGGGTATTGATTTTGGTATTGACATGGTGCCAGGCAATCAGCCTATTTCTATTCCACCATATCGTATGGCGCCAGCAGAGCTAAAGGAATTGAAGGAGCAGCTTCAGGAGCTCCTGGATAAGAGGTTCATTCGGCCTAGTGTGTCACCTTGGGGTGCACCGGTGTTGTTCGTTAAGAAGAAGGATGGGTCCATGCGTATGTGTATTGATTATCGGCAGTTGAATAGGGTTACAGTGAAGAACCGGTATCCCTTGCCCCGTATTGATGATTTGTTTGACCAGCTTCAGGGAGCCGGAGTATTTTCCAAGATTTATTTGAGATCTGGGTACCATCAGTTGAGGATTTGGAATTTTGATATCCCAAAGACTGCTTTCAGGACCAGGTATGGTCATTATGAGTTCTTGGTTATGTCGTTTGGGCTGACCAATGCCCCCGCTGCGTTAATGCAATTGATGAACAATGTGTTTCAGCCTTATCTTTATTCCTTCGTCATTGTGTTCATTGATGATATCCTGATTTATTCTCGTATCCAGGAAGAGAATGCTCAGCATTTGAGAGTTGTGTTATAGAGATTGAGGGAGGAGAAGCTTTATGCGAAATTCTCCAAGTGTGAGTTTTGGCTGGTATCGGTAGATTTCTTGGTGCACGTGGTGTCCAGTGAGGGGATTCAAGTTGATCCAAAGAAGATAGAGACGGTGTAGAGTTGGCTCAGACCGTCCTCAGCTACAGAGATTAGGAGTTTCCTTGGTTTGGCGAGACATTATCGTCGCTTATCCAGAAGGGTGCTCTATTCAGATGATCTGATGAGTGTGAGGAGAGCTTTCAGAAGCTCAATCAGCATTGACTACAGCTCCAATACTAGTTTTGCCTGCTGGTTCGGGTTCTTACACAGTTTATTGTGATGCCTCCAGAGTTGGCTAGGGAGAGATATTGATGCAGGATGGTAGGGTGATTGCCTACGCATCCAGAGAGTTGAAGCTGCACGAGAAGAATTATCCAGTGCACGAGAAGAATTATCCAATGCACGATCTTGAGTTAGCTGCAATTGTTCATGCCTTGAAGATTTGGCGGCATTATGTGTATGGAGTGTAGTGTGAGGTTTTCACTGATCATCGCAGTTTGTAGTATCTGCTGAGGCAGAAGGACTTGAATTTGTGTCAGAGGAGATGGTTAGAGCTCCTTAAGGATTATGACCTCACTATCTTATATCATCCGGGGAAGGACAATGTAGTGGCCGATGACTTGAGTCGCAGAGCAGAGAGTTTGGGGAGTTTAGCTTACCTTCCAGTAGCAGAGCGGCCATTAGCTCTTGATGTTCAGGCCTTAGCAGATCATATGGTGAGATTGGATCTATCATAGCCCCCGCGGGTGTTGGCTTGTGTAGCCTCCAGGTCTTCTCTTTACGATCAGATTAGAGCACGCCAGTATGATGATCCACATTTGCTTGTTCTTCAGGACAGAGTTCGTCGCGGTGATGTCAGGGATGTGGTTATTGGTGATGACGGGGTCATGAGGATACAAGGCCGGATTTGCGTGCCCAATGTAGATGGACTTCGAGATTTGATTCTAGCAGAGGCTCATAGTTCGCGGTATTCCATCCATCCGAGTGCCGCAAAGATGTATCAGGATTTGAGGCAGCATTATTGGTGGAGGAGAATGAAGAAGGATGTTGTGGATTTTTTGGCTTGGTGTCTCAACTGTCAGCAGGTCAAGTATGAGCACCAGAGACCTGGTGGATTGCTTCAGGGATTTGATATTCCGGAGTGGAAGTGGGAGCGGATCACCATGGACTTCGTAGTTGGACTCCCACGGACTTCAAGTATGAGCACCAGAGACCTGGTGGATTGCTTCAGGGATTTGATATTCCGGAGTGGAAGTGGGAGCGGATCACCATGGACTTCGTAGTTGGACTCCCACGGACTTCAAGTATGAGCACCAGAGACCAAGTCTGTGCACTTCATTCTTGTTGGTACTACGTATTCATCGGAGAGGTTAGCTGAGATTTATATCAGGGAAATTGTCCGTTTGCATGGGGTTCTAGTTTCTATCATTTCCGACAGAGGCACTCAGTTCACGTTCCAGTTTTGGAGAGCCGTGCAGAGAGAGTTGGGTACTCAGGTTGAGTTGAGCACAGCGTTTCATCCTCAGACCGACGGGCAGTCAGAGCGTACCATTAAGATTTTGGAGGATATGTTGCGTGCTTGTGTGATTGAATTTGGTGGTTCATGGGATCAGTTTCTGCCACTAGCAGAGTTTGCATACAATAACAGCTATCAGTCAAGTATTCAGATGGCTCCGTATGAGGCTTTGTACGGTAGGAGGTGTAGGTCTCCGGTTGGTTGGTTTGAGTCGGGCGAGGCTAGGCTATTGGGCATAGACTTGGTGCAGGATGCTTTGAGTAAGGCAAAGTTGATTCAGGAGCGGCTTCGCACGGCGCAGTCTAGGAAAAAGAGTTATGCGGACCGGAAGGTCCGAGATGTGTCTTTCATGGTTGGGGATAAGGTGTTGCTGAAGGTGTCACCCATGAAGGGTGTTATGAGATTCAGGAAGAGAGGGAAGTTGAGTCCCATGTTCATTGGGCCATTTGAGGTACTTCAAAGGGTTGGGGAGGTGGCTTATAGGCTTTCTATGCCTCCNCCGGTCGTTCCGTGACATTTACCCTATTTCCCCTATTTCTGCATTTGTTATGTATCGCTATCTTGTTTTTGATGTGTTGGATCAGTTGGTTTGGGTCAAGAGTAGTTATGGTGAGAGTTTAGGCATTTAGCTTTTTAAAAGTAGCCTAATAGTTGAGAAAGTCAACTGAGAGTTGACTTATTTCTAAACGACCTCGGAATGCGTATTTTATGGCTCGAATAGCTTCGTTAGGTGATTTGGGGACTTTGGAGTGTGTTCGGAATATTTTTGTGATGACCGGAGTAGAATTAGGCTTGAATTGGCGAAAGTTAGTTTTTGGCGATTTCCGGTCGGCAGTGAAAAATAGGCCATCGGGGTCGGAATAAAATTCCGGAAGTTGGAGCAGGTTCGTAATGTTATTTTGGATATGTCTGCAAAATTTCAGGTCTATCGGAGGTGTTTTGGTTGGTTTCGGCTTAGTTGGCCAAATTTAGAAGTTTCAAAGTTCTTAGGCTTGAATTTGATAATTTGGTGTTTTCGTGTTGTTTTTGGTGTTTCTAAGGCTCGAGTAAGTTTGAATGATGTTATGGGATATGTTGGTATGTTTGGTTGAGATCCCGAAGGCCTCGGGTGTGTTTCGGATGGTTAACGGATCGATTTTGAGTTTGGAACTTGGCAGATATTTCTGGTTTTTGTTGCAGAGACTTTTGTTCTTCGCATTCGCGGGTGGGAGGCCGCGTTCACGAAGAGTTGTTTGGGGGAGCTGAGTTTTTTTTCTTTGTGTTCGCGAAGAGAAGGATGCGAACGCGGAGGTATGAGTGTGCTGGTCAACGCGTTCGCATTCAAGTGCACGCGTTCGCGAAGAAGAAAGGGGGGGTTGGGGACCCCCAGGGGTTTTTGGCCTATGCGTTCGCGTGTCAGGGACGCGTTCGCGAAGGCCTGGGTAGGCAGTGCTTCGCATAGCGGGATCGTGTTCGCGTTCGCATAGTGTAAATTATAGGCCTGTTGGAAATTGTTCTATGCGAACGCGGTCCAATTGACGCGTTCGCGAAGAAGGAATTTATTTAGCTGGGCAGAATGTTTAAAAAGGGCTAGGGTGCGAATTTGGTTTTCATTTCCACAATTGTTGCATGCGAATTTGAGAGCTTTTGAGAAGAATTTGAGGGAAAATCAAGGGAAATCATTTGGAGGTATGAATTTCAACTTCATAACATGTTTATATGTCAATTCCTAAGTGATTAACCACAAAAATTCTGGAAATTTAGCCGAAGTCTGGGAAGAAGGGTGTATGGAAAATTTATTTTTCTTTTGAGGATTTGAGTGGGCAATTGTGGTCCGATTTTAGTGTTCTTGGTATGTATAGAATCGTTGGAGGATGAGGTTTCTAATAATGTAAACATTATCGAATTTCGAGATGTGGGCCCGGGGCTCGGGTTGGGCCGAATTTCGAGATTTTTGATTAAATTGATAGTTTTCAATTGGGTTGTGTTCCTTGAGTATATATTGATAATGTTAACTGGTTTTGGCTAGATTCGGAGCAATCGAGAGCCAATTTGAGGGGTAAGGGCATAGCGGACTAGTGTTGTGTCCTGGTAGAGGTAAGTAATGGTCTTAACTCTTGTCCTGAGGGTATGGAACCTCGGACTGCATTATTTTCTCACTGAATTTGGAATGGCGCCCATGTCGGATGACGAATATGTGGCGCGTACTGATTTTTGGATTGGACTAGGTCCTCTCTGCGGCAACTAATGAGTTGCATATTTACTCAAATTCTTATGTTAAATTATGTTCTAAAGATTTGTGAAATATTTTGGTTGCAAGCCGTGTTTGGGGCCTCGTGCCGATCTGTTTAGACCCCTTTGAGGGCGTTTTACTGTTGTTTTCCTCACTACCTGTTGATGATTTTACTCAGAATCATTGTGCATATTGTTTTATTTGAAACTCAGCCTGATTTACACTACATGAGAATTTAAAATGATGTTTTCAAATTGAGTACCTCGTTCTATTACTTTGCCCGAGGGGCTTTTCGAGTGGTTCCACCGAGTGTGGCCGAGGGCCAAGAGTTATGGTGAGGTGCTGAGTGATATTAGCGCTTGAGCTGAAGGAACCCCTCCGGAGTCTGTACACACCCCTAGTGAGCGCACCAAGTGCGAGTGACGAGTGATTGGGAGGCTTGAGTGGTTGTGAGGTGCTGAGGGATTGTGAGGCATGCCCGAGGGGCTGATTATGAAACATATTTTTGCCCGAGGGGCTACTTATGATTTTACTACATTCATTTTCATACCACATCCTTGTTTTAAAGCTGTTAAAAATGTGCATTGTTTTAAGGACTTTTGTGAAGTTGATTTTTAAGGCATGACGATTTCATATATCTATGTATATTATTTGAAAGTAAGGTTGTGTATATTGTGACTTGATGACATTGATTTTTATGTGATTCCTTGCTACTTAGACTTGATTTATTTCCATTACAACTGAGTTGGCGTACTCACATTACTCCCTGCACCTCTGTGTGCAGATTCAGGAGCAGATATCGAGGGTTATCTTATATATATATATATATATATATATATATATATATATCACAGCGAAGCCGGATCGTGGGGATATAGAGCTAGCTGTTCAGCGTTCGCAGCATCTCTGTTTTCCCTTCCTGTACTATTTAGATTTGATTCAGAGTTTTGTATCATAATACTTTATTTTGGCTTATTTCACTAGATGCTCATGACATGTTGGCTCCGGGTTTTGGGGATGGCAGTACTGTATATAAAATTTACCTATTATATTAGGAACTTTCTGTATATTGTTATGAATTGCTTGAAACATAAACGGGATTTTCAAAAGGAAATGTGAACATGCGGTAGTCGGCTAGCCTAGTTCCACGATAGGCGCCATCACGGCCGGTTAGGATTTGGGGTCGTGACATTAGGCAAGATACTTACCTTGACTGCGCTAATCAACTAATATTATGCCCTTGCCACGAGTACCCAACTCCGAATGGCCCAAATCTAGACAATTCGATTGCATAGAGTAAATATCATCACAAGGAAACAAAATAATTAATAAGTCCGAAACTAATACGCGAAATTAGGAAATTCGCCCAAAAAGTTCCCCGGGCCCCCGTCTCGGAATCAGGTAAAAATTATATTTTCCGGACACCCATTCACTCATAAGTCTAAACATATTAAAATCTCTCAAATCGGAGGTCAAAACCCCAATCAAAACTCAATAATTTGGTCTATGAAGTTAATCCCATTTTCTACAAAAAAATTTCGAAATTAAAGGTTTGATTTAAGATTGGAATCATGGAAATTGGTCTATAATGGATAGAAATCACTTACCCAAGTTATCCAGGTGCAAAGCCTCCAAAAATCTCCTGTCCTAAGCTCCCTTATTCGAAAATGGTGAAAATAACATAAACCCTCGGATCTAATATAATTGCCCAGGAATTTCGCACCTGCGGCCCTCGGACCGCACCTGCGCCCCTGGGACCGCACCTGCGGAAATACCATCGCAGGTGCGAAAACCCACTAAGAAGCCTAGGGTCGCACCTGCGGTCAAATGGCAGCACCCGTGGCTCCGCATCTGCGGAAAACACACCGCACCTGCGAGGATTAGGGGATTGGGATAAGTCCGCACCTGCGAGCTCCTCGCCGCACCTGTGTGTCCGCACCTGCGGAAGGTCCATCGCAGGTGCAAGACACCAGAACCAGCAATGGTTCAGCTATCTCCCAAGTGCTAATAATACCCGATGAGCATCCTAAATGTACCTGAGGCCCCCGGGACCCCGTCCAACCACACACACAAGTCATATAACCTAACACGGACTTGCTCGAGGTTTCAAACCACATAAAACAACACTAACACGATGAATTAAACTAAAAGTCCATGAAAATTCTTCAAACTTCTATAAACATTAAGTTTTGCATTTAAGGTCCGAATCATGTCAAATTAAGTCTGTTTCTTACCAAATTTCACAGATAACCCATATAAATCATAACGAACATGTACCAGGATTCGGAATCATAATACGAGCCCGATATCACAGGTTTCACCTCAAATTTTATTTTCAAAAACCTTTATATTTTTCAGAAAACAATTTTCCTTAAAAATTCATTTCTCTGGCTTGGGACCTCGGAATTCGATTCCGGCTATACACCCAAGTCCCATATTTTACTACGGACCCTCCGGGACTGTCAAATCACGAGTCCGGGTCCGTTTACCAAAAACGTTAACTGAAGTCAACTTTATTAAAATTTCTAATACAAAATTTTTATTTTTATCAATTTTTCACATAAAGGCTTCCTGGCTACACGACCGGGTTGCGCACGCAAATCGAGGTGAGATAGAAAGAGGTTTTCACGACCTCGGAGCACAGAATTAGATAGAATATACGGGATGACCCCTTTTGGGTCATCACAAAACAGCTAGCAGGCAAACAACAAATAAGAAAAGTTCCCATATGTGACATGCATATGACATATAAGGAAACAATTTCAAATCAGCACAAGCATACAATAAAGGCTAGGTTCACAGACTCTAATTAAGGGAATGGGAATCAATTAACAGCAAATAAATCATGTAACAAGGTAAAAAATGGACTAAGGTCGGAAATTAATCTGTAAGGTCTCAAATCACAAGGAATTAGGGATTCAAAAAATAGAAAAGGTAGCATTGATTTATCACGATATTATGAGAATAGGCACAATAACACATAATAGACAAAAATCAGAACCTCAAGAAGACTGGTAAGGTAAAATCATGCAAAGGTTAGGGATTCATATAGAACACAGTACGAATCGACAGAGCAAACATGATATAGGCAATAGAACTGAATAGTCAGGAACCCTAATAGGTAAACCTAGGGTAAAATCACAAAATCATAGAATTTTCAGGAGAAAACAGTAAACATAATAGAACAAATCATCATAAACAACTCAGAACCCTATGATTAGAACTAAGAAAAATTAGGGTTTTCAACAGAATAACTCGAATAGAGAAGAAGGCTTAAGAAAACGTTTTAAACATAGAGACTCATAGATTAATACAAAAAATCAGGAGAAAAAACGTTTTTGAAAAGGGGTTTAAGAACCCTAGTTTGAAGATGAAAAGCCATTTTGGGACAATCGGAAAACCTTTAAGAAGTATAGCATAGTAACTCAGGATACACCCAGATCTACCATAGATCAAAAGAATCGGGAGAGTTTTAAACATTTAGGGTTTCAAAGAGAACCCAGGAAGATAAGAAAACCTCAAAACATTACTGGTTTAAACCCCAAAAGTCATAGATCTTACTTGGACGGCCGGAGGTGGCCAGAGAATGGTGAGTACAGGTCCGGGGGAGGGGGGGTAGGAGAGTGAACCCAGGTCTCTTGAAGACCTTAGGGATAGCAACACCGGTCGTAAAGGAACCATAGGAGGCAGGAGGGTGGTGAGGATTCCATGGCCTCCGGTGGAGAGGTGGCCGGAGAAGACGAAGGGACTCATCGGAGGCGGAGAGTTAGAGAGAGATAGAGAGAGAGAGAGAGAGAGAGAGAGAGAGAGAGTAGATAGATATAGAGACCGAGTGAATGAGGGGTCGGGGGTAGTCTCCTAGGTTTAATTATGGTAACACTAATATGGGCCGTTGATTTAAATTGATCAACGGCTTAGAT
>ML331759.1:0-114337 GCA_005239505.1 Nicotiana paniculata
TATATATATATATATGTATGTATATATATATGTATGTATATA
The DNA here is from genome assembly GCA_005239505.1 of Nicotiana paniculata. Taxonomy (NCBI): domain Eukaryota; kingdom Viridiplantae; phylum Streptophyta; class Magnoliopsida; order Solanales; family Solanaceae; genus Nicotiana; species Nicotiana paniculata. The sequence continues at coordinate 43 of ML331759.1, forward strand.
TATATGTATGTATATATATATATGTATGTATATATATTTATGTATATATATATACACATCTGTCGATCTAATGAAGGAGCAGCTTGAGGAGTTGTTAGCTAAGGGGTTCATTAGACCGAGTGTATCGCCGTGGGGTGCTCCAGTTCTATTCATGAAGAAGAAGGATGGGTCCATGCAGATGTGTATTGATTACCGCCGGTTGAACAAGGTTACCATTAAGAACAAGTATCCTCTGCCGCGCATCGATGATTTGTTTGACCAGTTGCAGGGTGCTCGTGTGTTTTCTAAGATTGATTTGAGATCGGGGTATCATCAGTTGAGGATTCGGGCTTCAGATGTTCCGAAGACTGCTTTTCGTACGAGATATGGCCATTATGAGTTCCTGGTGATGTCCTTTGGNAGGCATGTGGTATCCGGAGAAGGTATCAAGGATGATCCTCAGAAGATCGAGGTTGTTCAGAGTTGGTCGCGTCCTACTTCAGCTACAGATATCAGTAGCTTTTTGGGCCTAGCAGGCTATTATCGTCGATTTGTGGAGGGGTTCTCTTCTATTGCAACCCCATTTAACCAGATTGACTCAGAATAATGCCCCATTCCAATGGTCTGACGAGTGTGAGGCGAGCTTTTAGAAGCTCAAGACAGCATTGACCTCAGCACCAGTTCTAGTATTGCCCTCTGGTTCTGGGATGTATTCAATATATTGCGACGCTTCGCGTGTTGGCTTGGGGTGTGTATTGATGCAGGAAGGGAGAGTTATTGCTTATGCTTCGCGCCAGCTGAAGGTTCATGAGAAGAATTATCATGTGCACGATGGAGTTGGCGGCGATTGTTCATGCTATTAAGATTTGGAGGCACTACCTGTATGGAGTGTCCTGTGAGGTTTATACAGACCACCGTAGCTTGCAGCACTTGTTCAAGCAGAGGGATCTTAATTTGAGGCAGCGCAGATGGCTTGAGTTGTTGAAGGATTATGATATCACTATTTTTTATCATCCAGGCAAGGCAAATGTGGTAGCGGATGCTTTGAGCAGGAAGGCGGAGAGTATGGGTAGCTTGGCTTATATCTCAGCAGAGGAGAGACCTCTAGCCTTGGACATTGAATCCTTGGCTAATCGCCTGGTGAGATTAGACCTTTCAGAGCCTCGTCGAGTTCTTGCACATGTGGTTGCTCAGTCTTCGTTATTGGGGGAGATTAAGGCTCGCAGTATGATGATCCGTGTTTGGAAGAGCTACGAGAGACAGTGGTTCAGGGTAGGTCCAAGGAGGTTACTATTGGCGAGGATGGTGTTATGAGACTTCAGGGCCGTTTATGTGTTCCTAATGTCGATGGCCTGAGAGGGAGGATTCTAGATGAGGCACACAGTTCTCGGTATTCTGTCCATCCTGGTGCTACGAAGATGTATCGTGATTTGAAGCAGCATTACTGGTGGAGGCGGATGAAGAAGGACATTGTGGAGTATGTGGCTAGGTGCCATAATTGCCAGCAGGTTAAGTATGAGCACCAGAGGCCAGGAGGTCTACTTCAGTAGATGCCCATTCCGGAGTGGAAGTGGGAACGCATCACTGTGGACTTCGTGGTTGGGTTTCTTTGGACTTTGCGGAAGGTTGACGCGTTTTGGGTCATCGTGGATAAATTGACCAAATCGGCGCATTTCATTCTAGTAGCTACTACTTATAATTCTGAGAGGTTCACCCAGATATACATTCGGGAGATAGTCCGGTTGCACGGTGTGTCGGTGTCCATTATATCAGATCGAGGTCCTCAGTTCGCCTCACATTTTTGGAGAGCATTGCATAGTGAGATGGGAACCCAGATAGATCTTAACACAACATTTCACCCTCAGACTAATGGTCAGTCGGAGCATATAGTTCAGATATTAGAGGACATGCTCAGGGCATGTGTGATTGACTTCCGAGGTCAGTGGGACCAGTTCTTGCCTTTGTCCGAGTTTGCTTACAATAATAGTTATCAATCCAGCATTGAGATGGAACCATTTGAGGCTTTGTATGGTCGGCAATTTCGTTCTCCTATTGGGTGGTTTGATCCTGGTGAGGGATGCTTTGGAGAAAGTGAAATTGATCCAGGAGAGGCTCTGCACAGCACAATCCCGACAGAAGAGTTACGCGGATCAGAGGGCGCGTGATGTATCATTTATGGAGGGAGATAGGGTCCTGTTGAAAGTCTCGCATATGAAGGGTATTATGAGGTTTGGGAAGAAGGGCAAGCTCAGCCCGAGGTTTATAGGTCCCTTCGAGGTGTTGCAGCGAGTTGGGGAGGTCGCTTATGAGCTGGCCTTACCTCCCAGTTTATCAGGATTTCATCCAATTTTTCATGTATCCATGCTCTAGAGGTACCACGCCGACTTCTCTCACGTGGTTGATTTCAGCACTATTCAGTTGGATGAGAAGTTGGGCTACGAGGAGGAGCCAGTTTCTATTGTTGACATGCAGGATCGCCAATTGAGATCCAAGAGAGTTTTTGCTGTAAAGGTCCAGTAGAAGGGCCAACCAGTCGAGGAGGCGACCTGGGAGTTCAAGGAGGACATGCGGAGGAGATATCCACATTTATTCAGCACTTCAGGTATGAGTCTAGACCCGTTCGAGGACGAACGTTTATTTAAGAGGTGGATAATGTAACAACCCAACCGGTCGTTTTGTGTTATCGGACCCCGTTTCCCTAAATGAAACTTCCCATAGGGGCTTTTAGTGATTTATGACTTGCGGGGCGGGTGGTCCGGGATTCAGAAATGTTTAGAGCAATATTGGAACACTTGGTTCTTTAAAGTTGGCCTTTAAGGCCAAAATTTAACTTCGGTCAACATTTTGAGTAAACAACCTCGGAATCGAGTTTCGATGATTCTGGTAGCTTCGTATGATGATTTCGGACTTGGGCGTATGTTTGGAATGGGTTTTGGATGACCCGGGGGCGTTTCAGCGCCCAATATTGAAATTAGAGTTTCCTTAAGTTTGAAATTCGGTTGGGAACGTGTTTTTGTGTTATTGAGGTCCGCACAAAATTCTAAGATCGGGAATTGTTCCATTATGTCATTTATGACTTTCTTGCAAAATTTGGTGTCATTCCGAGTAGCATAGGTCGGTTCGGCGCATTGAAAGCGAATCCTAGAACTTTAAGTTCAAAGTTTGATTCAATTTGGTTTTGGGGTCGAATTCTTAGTTTCGTTGTTGTTTTTCACGTTTTGAAAATTTGATCGAGTCTGTATCATGAATACAGACCTGCCAGTGCCTTTGGACGGGGTTCCGAGGGGCTCGGGTGAGTCTCGGACCCCTCGGAGTTAAATTCAAAATTTAGATATTTCACTGACTGGTTTCCTTTAGTGCGATCGCAGGTGCACTGATCCGATCCCATAGAAGGAACTGGGTAGGGGTGGTAAATGCCCTGTGCGTTCGCATAATAGGCACCACGATCACAATGGGTTGGGCTCCTGACCCAGTGCGATCACACACCCCATCCGCGTTCGCACAAGAGCCCAGACTTAGGCCAACCCAGCTATTCCTTACCATGTGCGTTCGCAGGTCTCTCTCCGCGTTAGCACAGAAGGCCCATGAGGGCCTGGTCACTTAAAGCTCTACGATCGCACTGCCCAGGCTGTGATCGCATAGAGTAGACCACTGGGCAGTGTTTTTTTACAACGGGATTTAATTCATTTCCTCACCTTTTTCTTCTTCCTTAGGACGATTTTCAGCATTCAAAAGGGGAAAACGACCTAGTTATTGAAGATAAGTAAATTATACTCTAATATTAGCGTCATGCTTGGATTACAAGCTAAATTAACTACCTAAATTAGTGAAAACTAAGGATTTGGGGTAGTAACCTAGGGCTTTAGAAAATGTAGAAAATTACCCGTCAATTAGCTATGAAGTTGGGTGAAAATCATGTATTAATGATCCTTAGGCTATGGGTGAGTGTTTCCTTCGAGAATTTTTGGAATCCGAGCATGCGGGCCCGGGGTTGGATTTTAGGATTTCTTCAAGAATGATGCATTTGGCTAAATAGTAGAAGAATTTCATGCTTTGAGTATAAATTGATATATTTGTGTAACATTTGGCTAGTTTCGAGTCCATGGGTGTCGAGTTTGGAGTTTCGGGCGCGTTCTTGACCCGAAAAGTAGGTTCGACACGAGGTGAGTCTCCTTTCTAACCTTGTAAGGGGGAACTGTCCCCCTAGGTGCTTTAAATGACTATGTGCTTACGTACGCGCAAAGTGATGAGAGTCCGTACGTAGCGACTATTATTGTTATGTCTGGGTAGCTAGGCCTACACCATGCCTTATGTATTCCTTGAATTGAATTATATGTTAGTGAATTAATATTACTTGCGGATGGTTTCCCTGAGATCATGGAATTTAAGAGAATTTTAAGGAATTGATCATGAAGAGCAATTTACAAAGAATTAATGTGTGGATTGTGTGTGTATGTGACCGCTTCGCAATTTACAGTCCGCGAGCAGAGTGTTATTTCCCCCACTCTTATGGGAGCGGGCCGTACGCCACAGCGAGATTGAAATATATATATTATGGTTGGCGCCGTTCGACTCTCGACAGTGCATAGATATGATCATTATGATGGCTCAGGCCGGCTGTCCTTATCATGTATGCGCATGTTAAATTTTTGATGATCCCTTTTTATGGATTTTGAGTGGTCAGATATATTTTGAACGGAAAGAAAAGAATAATGAAGTAGAAATTGTACATTTACTTCCAGTATTTATTTGAATTACTGTCATTTTTAATGTTTACTGCTTTTATCATCCTGGTATGTATGTTACTGATATTATATCTTATTGATTATTTTGTTGAACCTTAGTGAGTGTCAAGTCGACCTCTTGTCACTACTTCTTCGAGGTTAGGCGGGATACTCACTGGGTACATATTTGTTTATGCACTCATGGTACGCTTCTGTACTTAATTGTACAGGTTCTGAGGCTGGTACATCTGGTTATCAGATCGGAGCTCGATTCTGATCATAGTTGGACCTGACTTCACGGTGAGTTGCTTCTCCTGACGATCCTCGGCAGCACCATGGATTTTTCTTTTGCTTATTTTCCCGTCTATTTCTTTCAGATAGTGGGACTGTATATTATATCTCTTGTATATTCAATTAGTATGCCCGTAGGACTTGTGACAGTAGTTCCTGGCACACACGTAGTGGTTATTTTGGTTTGCGGGTCTGTATATATATATATTGGCTCACTCCTCCTTACGACTGCTTTTGGTTAAAAATGGCTTACTATATTTTTCAATTAATGTTTTGAACTTTAAAACTTGGCACGTGTTGGGATGTTTAATCAAGTATGGGAAAAATCCTTAGTAATTTAAGTGTGGGCTTGTCTAACCCCGGTGTTGGGCGCTATCATGACCTGAGTTAGTATTTTTGGGTCGTGACACAAAGATTCCGAATAAGACATAGCTTCTTTAAATGTTTGAGGCTCATTCTCCAATAAGAAAGTCACAAAATATGGTCCATATGAACTAGACGTTCTTTGATGTTTACTACGTCTTGGATACTCCTGATTAAATGTACTTTCTTTTGTTTCTTCCCGAGGTCGTTTAGATCCTTCACCAATCAACTCACAATTCTTATTATACGGATATGTATTTTCAAAGAACTCAGCATTATCTGATTCTATAATCATATTATTATGAATGCCGGGATTTTCTGATTTATGAACCAGAAATTGATATGATTTACTATTGGTCGCATATCCTATGAAAACACAATCAACGGTTTTCGGTCCTATTTTAACCCTTTTGGGTTTAGGAACTTACACTTTTGCCAAACATCCCCACGCTTTAAAATAATTCTAGTTGAGCTTCCTTCCTTTTCATTTTTCATATGGAATGGATTGTGTTTTGCTATGGGTTACTCGATTTAGTATTCGGTTAGCTGTAAGAACGGCTTCCCCCCACAAGTTCTGTGGCAAACCAAAACTTATCAACAATGTGTTCATCATCTCCTTTAATGAACGATTCTTTCTTACCGCAATCCCATTGGATTGGGGTGTGTAAGGGGTTGTTGTTTGATGAATAATTCCATATTCTAAACATGTCTCTTCAAAAGGAGATTCATATTCACCACTCCTATCACTTCTTATCATTTTGATTTTCTTGTTAAGTGGTGTTTCAATTTCATTTTGGTATTTCTTGAATATGTCTATTGCTTCATCTTTACTATTAAGTAATTAAAGATAGCAATATCGAGTCCTATCGTCAATAAAAGTTATGAAATACTTCTTTCCACTGCGAGATGGTATTGACTTTATGTCGCAAATATCTGTGTGAATTAAGTCTAAAGGATTTAAAACATTTCAACTGATTTATAAGGATGTTAACATACTTAGATTCCACACATATTTGACATTTTAATTTGTCGCATTTAAACTTAGGCAATACTTCCAAATTAATTATTTTCCGCAAGGTTTTATAATTGACACGACCCAAACGTATATGCCATAATTCATTTGACTCAAGTAAGTAAGACGAAGCTGAAATTTTATTATTATTCTCAACAACCATTACATTCAGCTTGAAAAGGCCCTCAGTGAGGTAACCTTTTCCTACAAATATTTCGTTCTTACTTATTACAACCTTATCGGATACAAAAACACATTTCAAACCATTCTTAACAAGAAGTCCAGCAGAGACTAAATTCTTCCTAATCTTGGGAACATGAAGGACGTTGCTCAAAGTAACTACTTTTCCAGAAGTCATTTTCAGAAATATCTTCCCACATCCTTCAATCTTGGCCGTTGCTGCATTTCCCATAGAAAACATCTCTTCGGGTCCAACAGGAGCATAAGTAGCAAAAGCATCTCTAACAGCACAAACATGGCGAGTGGCTCCAGAATCAATCCACCACTCCTTAGGATTGCCCACCAGGTTGCATTCAGAGAGCATAGCACACAAATCGTCAACATCTTCATGCTTTTCAACCATGTTTGCTTGACCCTTCTTCTTGTCTTCTTTGGAGCACGCAATCTGTGGATTTATGTCCAGCTTTCCCACAATTGTAGCAATTACCATTGAACCGCTTCTTACTTGGATTGCTTTTCGGTCCAAAAGCCTGCTTAAGAAGTATCCTCAACAATGTTTGCTCTCATTATTGTTGAGTTTCCACGACCTCTCTTTTCAGCAGCTTTGTTGTCCTCTTCGATTCTCAATCGAACAATGAGATCTTCAAGCGACATCTCCTTGCGTTTGTGTTTCAAGTAGTTTTTGAAGTCCTTCCACAAAGGAGGAAACTTCTCAATCATAGCTGCTACTTAGAATGTTTCATTGATGACAAGACCTTCAATGAATATTATGTTAGTAAAAATACTAAAATTACTACTTTCAACATTAGAATTAGTTCGGCTTATACCTTCAACAAGGAGATCGTGAATAATCACTTGCAATTCCTGAACTTGAGTAATAACAGACTTGCTATCTACCATTTTGTAGTCCAAAAACTTTGTGGCGACGAACTTCTTCAACCCGGCATCTTCAGTTTTGTATTTCCTTTCAAGCGCAATCCACAGTTCTTTTGACGTCTCCACGCCACTGTAGACGTTATATAGATCATCCTCTAGTCCGCTAAGAATATAATTCTTGCACAGAAAATCAGAATGCCTCCACGCCTCAATCATGATAAAGCGTTCATTCTCTGGAGTTCCATCAGGTAGAACATGAACATCTTCCTTGATGAACTTCTACAGACATAAAGTAGTCAAGTAGAAGAACATCTTTTGCTGCCAGCACTTGAAATGAATCCCGAAAATTTTTTCGGGTTTTTCCGCCGGTGCCAACGCAGTTGTTCGGCTTGTTGATGCATTGGCAGTCATCATTGGAACAACCTGGTTCCCATTGTCATTAGTCATTTCTGTAAAAGAATGACACAAACAAACATAAAAATCACGTTGATTTTAATCTCCAATAGAGTAGAAAATCACAAAGGTTTTACTCTCCAGAAACAGTGAGTATAACACAAATACAGAAAATATTAAATTCCTTAAGCTTGTTATTATACTGTATTTGTAAAATAATTCTGGAGAAAATAAAACAACATATAAAAAGAAATGTAAATGAAACAAAAGGTAATTCGGCCCACTGAATTCACAGTGTTTCCTTAAGGAATTTAATCCCCTCCTAGTACCCAAGGTTATGGATTATTTCCTCCCAGGATAAAACGAATTACACACTGGTGTAGTGCTACTTCAAACCCCAGTGTTTCAGCAAACACAAAGTTCGGTAGCAAATCATACTTATTGTTGCTTTCTTTGAAGCTAAAAGTATGCAGAAGAAAAGAGGAGAACTCAGAAAATCGTATGGAAAATCTGAGAGAATGGACTTGTATTTATCGCCAATGTTGGGCTGAAATCTGAAGAGGTGCAACTCTTTAGAATGGATGTTTATGCAAAACGGACATATCATAAATGCCATAACATAAATGGCCATTTACTCAATAATAAACCGGGAGAATTGAAAGGGGTGGTTAATTTTCAGTTACAAAATTGAAAACGGAATATTAATATTAATGTTAATATTTACTATTAACAAATAAATTTGGTCCAAAAAATTAATCTATCAATCATTTGACCGAAGCCGAAGCCGAAGCCGAGCGACGACGACGCGCGAGGTTTGCCATCTTCTCAACTCTTTAAGAGCTAGAAGAAAAGCAATTGCTTATATACCCATTAAAAACTTCTTGCTATTCCAATATGGGGACAATGTCCCTTCCTCAAAGAGAGAATCTCAAATAAAACTCAAATATTTCATTTACCCTCCATTCATTCACCCTCTTTTAAGCATTAATATACTTTAAAACCTAACATGCCCTTCAAAAAGTAGATGAGCAAAAATCACATAATGTTTGCAAAAAAGAACAAATAATAATGTAACTATAATGAACCCGAATACATTGAAGAATGTTGCAAGAACAAGAAAAGAAATAAAGGGTATTGAAGAAAAGGAAAAAGGGTTTATGAAAAAGGGAACCTGATCGTAAGTTTTGACAAGGCAACAACGGAGGTTTAGTCCCTGTTTGGGGTGAATTAGGTTCGTCTATTGAGTATTTTATTTTTTTTTGTATTTCGTCGTGATTGTATTGGTTGGGCAAACAAATATAGTCCATACAGTATATGTTGTATCCTTTACATATACCCCTGTATATAGTCGGCAAAGCTTGTATTATTTGTATATACCCCTATATTTCGTCTTGGTTGTATTTATTATGAATACAATTACAAGTTGTATTTATTGTGCGAACGAATACAATTGACACTTAATTTTCATAAAGTACTATAGTTTAGAGCCTAGTAACTATAATTTACCTAATTACTCCTTGTCGCTACTATTGTTACCGACTTCTGTCTCAAATATATTCATTAATGTCCTTAAAAGCACGAAGGCCTTTAGCGAAATGGCCTTCATCTTTTTACCCTATAAAATTCAATTTCATATTAGGCAAAATAGTCATTTAAATTATTTTTTTAATATTTAGGACTTTGATATCAACTACTTTTTTATTATTATATCCTTCCTTATTGAATTAGATCCTAATATTTAGGAGTTGAAATTCAATTGACAATTTACCTCAAATAAGGAAAGGATCCCCGTTGTTTTAAAACAGTATTATTCATATATTTTACGTTAGTCTATGTATACATGAACTTCATTTTACGTAGTTACTATAAATCAGTAATTAAGCACAAAATTGATATGCTTCATTTTACAACACATATTATATTTATGATACTTGTCTTTATATCTAATATTATTACTAAATTATAGTAATATATATTGATATTACTAATTTAATATTATTACAAAATTAACATATATTATCACCTTTTTTATCACTTAATCGTGATAAATTAGTATAATTTGATCTTTATATATTGACAGATAAATTTTTCTTTTTCAATAGATTCACCGTGATTGGGAACTTCTTTGTGGAACTATTTACTCTTATTGAATTCAATATTCTTCATTTTCAGGACTTACACTTTAATTTTATAATTCAAACATAATTTTAAATAAAATATTTATACAATTTTTTAGAAACTTCTTACTTATTTAGACAAAGTACACATACAAGACGCGTACTATCGACTAGTAATATCTAAATATGTCCCTCGTATTAAAGATGGAAGCCACAATGGGTATATTGGATATTTGTAAATGTTGAGCGATATATTTGGACCTTTTCAATTGCTCAAAAGCATGCTACAAATTATTCTATTTGCTGCTGAATATGTATGACTGTTGAAAATATAAAAAAAGTATAAGATAAAAATATAATGTTAGCATATAATGTCTCTTAAAATGTAGTAGGATATGGAACAAAATCATCGACTAAAGAGAATTAATTAAGCATAACATTTGTTACAATTGTAATATTCTATTAATGCGGGAGGCGAGACTTAGATGGTTTGGGTATGTTAAGAGGAGACGTATTGATGCTCCGCTAAGGAGGTGTGAGAGGCTGGCGTTGGAGGGCCAACAGAGAGATAGAAGCATGCCGGAGAAGTATTGGGGTGAGGTGATTAGGCGAGATATGATGTTGCTCCAACTGACTGAGGACATGACCTTAGATAGGAAGGTGTGGAGGTTGAGAATAAAGGTAGAGTGTTAGGTATCCAAGTGTTGTCCTTGTTTGTCACAATAGCTTTGATACATCTCTTAGCGTCCTTCGGTTCTTCTTTTTACACCGAGATCACTGTTATTTCTTATTAATGTAATGTTTCGATTTTCGTTTGCATTACTTAGTGTTAGTTTTGTATTTTCGCTTTGGTTGTCAGATTGATTTACTTGTTGTTGTCCCTTCTCTTTTTTCTCTCTGAACCGAGGGGTCTACTAGAAACAGCCTCTCTGCCTTTTAAAGGCAGAGATAAGGTCTGCATACACTCTACTCGCCCAGATTCTACTTGTGAAACTACACTGCATCTGTTATTGTTGTTATTGCTGATATATTGATTTCAAAATAGAGGGGTAATCATTATAATTCTATGAGATCTTTTGTTAAAACTGAGAATTTAAGTGTCTGATTTTCAAATTGAGAGAAGTACTATTCCCAGTTAAGTCATACTATATGAATGTTCAGCGAATAAAGTAACAAGCAATATTATATAGAGGAATTTTTAAAAGTCACTATTGTTTAGTGGCTATTATTTCCTATAGCTACCATATACATAATTACTTCTTATAGCTACTATTTAGTCGTTATACGACTGTATTTGCTGTATTCACGCTACTGCATTTATGAATATAGTAGCGGAATTCGTCTCAAACTAGGGGAGTCCAGTTGTTTAATAACGGAAAGAGGATCAATTAACATGTATCACTCCTAATTTAACTTAACACAATCAATTCTACGTAAATTTCGGTGCTATTGTGTTGTATTCCATGTATTCACGCGACTATATTTATAAATATAGTGAGGTAAAAAAACAGGGATTACAACTATTTAATTATGTACTCCATGTATTCGCGCGAATGTATTTATAAATACAGAAATATAATCCGCCTAAAAAAATAGTGATAACATGTGTTTAATAACGGAAAGCGCAATATTGAATTGTATTCAATTTTACTATATTGAATTCAGTTGTATTCAAACAACAAAAAATCAAGAAAATAGGGTGTATACCGTTCTATTCAATTTGACGGTATACTTTGTATTCAATTTTACAGATATTCACTATTATACATTGTATTCAATTCACCGTATTAAATTCGATTGTATTCAACAACAAAAAAATCACTAAACAATATTGTATTCGGCTGTATTCAAAAAATACAGACCTTCAGAATATATAAATACATGCGAAAAAATAATGTATTTGATATAAAAATACAATGTATTTGAGTGTATTTGTAGAGAGTATAATGTATTTGTATCATTGTATGTGACTAAATAACAGAGAAGAGAAGAAAGTTCACCGAAGATGGCATTTTTCGGTCAAGCAAAATATTGTATACATTGTAGTGAAACAAAAAATGGAGATGATCAAATACCCCGCCCTCAAATTTTCTCCGGCGTAGCCATGGCCGGATCTGTTCGCCTAAGAGGATGAGCCAATAGTGAATGATGACGCTGACGATTCTGACTCATAGTTATGTAGAAATTGATGGTTCATCGTGTTAAGAACTCTTGCACTATTATTCATCTAACATTCATGTTAGTCTACACACTGTAGATTGATTGAACATGTAGAAGTATTTTCAATTGCAGTAACTCTAGAGGAGTCGGCAAGAGAATTCACGATTAGAAGCAGATATTTTTCTCAAGAGAGAGAAGGAAGAGAAAGATAAAGAAGAAAATGTTTGCTGAGATTTTGAGAGAGAATCGTGTGTTAACTTAAAGAAAGAGAGAGAAAACATAAATAGCATATTTCATGCCTCAATGGTAGTATATACCATAAATACCTATTTTACTATAAAATATAAAAGGTAGCTATAGAAAATAATATTTTAAAATAATTTTGATTTATATAAATAGGGTGTATACCTTTGCTATAGCAGGTATCCTATTACATAAGAGTGAATATTGGACCTCAAAGTCCAATAGTCCGTAAGACAAATGTCTAAAATGGGCGAGCACCACAAATTGGTTAAAACAGCACGGGCTAGCCAATTTTTGGACTAGTAATTGAAAAATAGCCATTATTTTGCTTCAATACGGAAAGTTCCAGGATAGTATACTGGAGATTGGAGCACATGTGTATAAACTTCCAGCATATTATGTTGGAACTCCAGCACACAGAAAGTTCCAACATGCTATCCTGGAAATCCACATGTAAAAAATTCGAACTTCAACATATTATATTAGAATATTTTCTGGATTTTGAACAACTTTTTTGTTCAGATTTATCTTTACATGAAAAGTGATTGAATTTTTTGATTATTTTTGAAACTATGACTATTTTTCAATTACCACTTATAAATCTGATTATTTTTTAATTTCACCCCGCATGATTGAAAATGACCGCATTTGGTGCAAGGTGCAAAGAACACACATAATAAATGATATTAAACTAAAAGTGTTATGAATAGAATTGTAATTAGAGTGAATGTCTATTTTTTAGAGAGTTTTACTTTGTGGCTAAGTCATTTTCCTCCTATAAATAGAGGAGTTTTACCCCATTGTAAATCATCCCAAAATTCAATAGGAATTCCCCCTCTCTCTCTCTCTCTCTCTCTCTCTCTCTCTCTCTCTCTCTTTCTCTGCAATATTATTCTTTTCCTTATTGTTTTATTTCACGTTATCAGTGCGAGATTCTACCGTCTCAAGAAGCTCTTTGAGAAAATTAATGTATAACTTTTCTCCTCTTTTTAATTATGACTGGCATTATGAAAAGAAAGTTCGTTGCCCTTGAAATTTCGGGCAAGAACTATATGACATGGGTGTTGGATGCTGAAATCTATTTAGAACTAAAGCATCTACCCAAGATTGTGCTAAGGCCTTGATTTTCTTGCGCCATCACCTTGATGAAGGGTTGAAAATAGAATATGTCACAGTCAAAGATCCATTTGTTTTGTGGAATGGCTTACAGGAAAGATATGACAACTTAATGTTGGTCACTCTTCCACAAGCACGATATGATTGGGCTCATCTAAGGATCCAAGACTTTAAGTCTGTTTCTGAATATAATTCTGCAATGTTCAGAATTAATTCTAAATTGAAACTCTGTGGAGATACTATCACTGCCTATGATATGCTCGAAAAAATGTTCACAACGTTTCATGCCTCCATTTTGATCTTGCAACAACAGTACCGAAAGAAAGGTTTCAAGAAGTACTCTGAGTTGATTTCTCTTCTCCTTGTGGCTGAACGAAACAATGACTTGCTCATGAGAAATCACGAAAATTGACCTACTGTGTCTACACCATCACCTGAAGTAGATGAGGTATATTCCCATTATGCTAAGCATGGAAAAGACCTTGGCCCTATTCGTGGTCGTGGTCATGACCGTGAACAAGGAGGAAATTTTCCTGGGATTAATCACCCCTCAAAGAAAAATAACCACCAAAAGTGGAAAGGGAAAGATGAGAAGCCAAAGGCAAATGGTTCAGAAACTGAATGTTATGGTTGCGATGGAAAAAGGCACTGGGCAAATATTTGTCATACACCAAGACATTTGGTTGAGCTTTATCAAGCATATCTAAAGGATAAAGGCCCTAAAGCTAATTTTGTCTATGAAAATAAATTTGATATCACCCACTTAGATGTGGCAGATTTCTTTGAGCATCCTGATGAAAAAATATACCACTTGATCGGTGATGGATCTGTGGTTAAAGACGATTGAGTAGTTTGTTTTTGCCTAATCTTAGTAGTTAGTGAATAAGCATCATGTACCATAGTTCTTTACATGAGTAATTGTGATGACCCAAGGGGTCATCTTGTGTTTTAGGACTTATTCCACGCCCATTAGCCTCAAAAATCTTATAATTATCCTCCTCGATATGCGTGTGCAGTCCGAGCGTAATTCTGGAAAGCATTTATGTGAAAAATATAAAAATCATAACTCGTGTTCCGACGGTCCCAATGGATCCTTAATAAAATATGGGACCTGGGCGTATGCCCGGAATCGAATTCTGATGTCCCAAGCTCGAGAAGTGATTTTTTGATGGAAATTGTAAGACTGAAAATCCATAGAATTAAAGAATATCATTATTGTTCGAACTCATTGGTATCGGGCAAAATTTTGATTCTGAAGACCGGTACAGGTCTATTATAACATATATGTCATGTCTGTGAAATTTGGTGGAAATCGGAGTTTATTTGACGTGATTCGGACGTCCGGTTGAGAAAATAGTGAGTTTGATATGTTCTTGAGGAATTCATGAGTTTTGAGTCTAAATCCGTAGTTTTAGGTGTTATTTTAGACATTTATTGCACGAGTATGTCCGTATGATGTTTTTAGACTTGCGTGCATGCTTGGTTTAGAGCCCCGAGGGCTCGGGTGAGTTTCGGATAGGCTACAGAGTGAGTTAGACTTAGAAATTTTCTGGTGTCTGCATTTTCTGGGAGCTAGCCTCTGATCTCGCAATTGCGAGGTCAGTGTTCGCATTTGCGAAATTCCCCGTTCTGCCAAGTTCGCATTTGCGAAAAATTTATTCGCATCTGCGATAAATGCCTAGACCAGTCTAGGTTCACATTTGCGACAGAGTGATCGCAATCGCATTTGTGATTGGAGTCTCGCATTTGCGATGAGAACTGGGTAAGGAAATTCTTCGCAGTTGCGACCAAAAGGTACACACTTGCGACAACAGCGGAAATGCGATGGGTTCGCATTTGCGACACCTTTCTCGCATTTGCGAGCTTCGCAATTGTGAAGCTCTGGTCGAAAATGCGACACCCGCAGCTAATAACCTGGTTACTTAGACGGGATTTTCTTGTTTTCAATCTTTCAAAACACTCCCAAACCCTTTAGGCTATTTTTCAAAGATAAGTTCTTCCCCAAATCATAGGTAAGTGATTCTTAACTCAATCTTTTCAATCTTTCACTTCTTTTATCAAGATTTCAACCTAGAATCTAGGATTTTCATGATGGAATTGGGTGTTTTTGGGTAGAACTTAGGGTTTTCGAAATTTGGGGATTTAGACCTCAAATTGAGGTCAGATTTCAAAATCAATTGTATATCTGGGCTCGGGGGTGAATGGATAATCGGGTTTTGGTCCGAATTTTGGGTTTTGACCAAGCGGCGCGGGGTCTATTTTTGACTTTTTGGAGAAAATATTGGGAAACTTATAGTTATGCATTGGAGTTGGTTTCTTTAGCAATAATTGATGTTATTTAGTTGATATTGACTAGATACAAGTGGTCCGGAGGTGGAAAATAGAGGAAAAACGATAATTGAGCGTTGAGTTGGCCGTCAGATTGAGGTAAGTGTTTGGTCTAACTTCGACTTGAGGGATTAGGAATCCTGACTTAATTGCTATGTGAAATTGCATGTGTGTTGCGTATAGGTGAGGTGACGAGTACCTATGCGCCGCCAAATTACTTGTTTAGCCTGCTCCCTTCCTCGTTCCTAATTTATTATCTTCCCGTCTTAACTGTTTCATGCTTATTGATGCTTCTATGTCTACTTGCTTTGTTAGATATTGTTTTACTTATTTGAAAGTATTAGTTGTTCCGTAGTTTCATTGTGGTTCATTAATGGTTAATATGGTTGTCAGTGCTTCATGGTACATTCTGGTTGGTCTCGTTGTGTAGTAATAATTGGTGAAGTTCCCTAATTGTTTGGTTTTCCATTTGCATTGATTTGAAGCATACATGTTTCGAAGGGTTTGAGCTAAATTGTGAAGCATTTGTTCTTACATGTGACTGATGATTGTCTGGTGGGATCGGGTTGCACGCCGCAACAAGGAGTAATAAGGGTGGACAGGTGGGATCGGGTTGCACGCCGCAATAGGAGGAATAATGGTGATATATTGAGGAGTAATAAGAGTGGACAGGTGGGATCGGGTTGCACGCCGCAACAGGAGGAATAAGGGTGAATGCTCATATTGTTACTGATTATTTGGTGGGATCGGGATGCACGCCACATCATTTGATTGTTTATTTGTGATGCTTCTACTGTGATTTCCTTCTGTAGCATTCAAACTTTCTTAAGGATTGGTTATAGTTGAGTACTAGCAAGACAACTGGGTTCTGTATCTATTTACTGCAAGTTATTATTTTATTTTATTCCGCACTTCCTTTTTGCTTTATTATAAATTGAATACAGGTTATATTATAAATGCCCCGTCGTAGCCTCGTCACTACCTCGTCGAAGTTAAGCTCAGCACTTACCAGTACATGGGGTCGTTTGTACTGATGCTACACTTTGCACTTTTGTGAAGATTTTGGAGCTGATTGTGGCTGATCGAGAGGTCGGTTGCAGCTATTCGTCTGGGAGACCCAAGGTAGTCCTGCATGCGTCCCTTCCTATGCTTTACATTTGTGTTTTACTTCTCATTCAAGACAGATGTATTCTTCTTTCAAACTCATACTTGTAGATATTCATAGAATGTTCGTGAGTTGTGACACCAGTTTCTGGGTGGTGATAGTTTCGGTTTTATTAATATTTGCAAGGATAATCGGTTAATATGTACTTTCACTGTATTTCATTGAGTTAGCTTGTTGAATTTTTTTTATAAAAGAAAAAGTAACGAAAAAGGTTAAATAGAACTCTAACGTTGGCTTGCTTAGAAAGTGCGATGTTAGGCGCCATCACGGTTCAGACGGTGGGAAATTCGGGTCGTGACAAGTTGGTAACAGAGCACTAGGTTGCCTAGGTCTCACAATTCACGGACAAGATTAGTAGAGTCTGGGGGATCCGTACAGAGATGTCTGTACTTATCTCCTAGAGGCTATAAAGTTAGGAACAAGTTCACTTTTATTCAACTCTGTCGTGCGATTCTTATTGTCCCAATACTGACTGAACTATCCTATTCTTATTCTCTCGCAGATGGCGAGGACACGTACATCGTCTTCCGTTGATCAGCAGTCGGGCCCTCCAGCAGCAGCTCATACGAGGGGTAGAGGTCGAGGTCGTGCCAGGGACAGAGGCAGGGCTCAACCCAGGTCCCGAGCAGCAGCTCCAGCTGCGGAGCCTCAGGTGGAGTTTGATGACGGGGCTCCAGCTCAGACTAATCCGACAATACTAGCTCAGGTCCCGGAGGGGTTTAATTCTACCCTAGTACTTCAGGATGCCTTGGTCCGACTAGTGGGCCTTTTGGAGAGTGTAGCTGAGACTGGCGCATTCCCCGTGGCACCAGTTGTATCTCATGCAAGAGGAGGAGCCCAGACTCTTTCCACTCATACTCCGGAGCATATGGCTCCCCAGTTTCAGACCCCACTAGCTCATCCAGTTGGGGTAGTTCAGCCAGTTGCTGCAGCACTGCCCGTTGATGGGCCAGCTATGTCCTCCGATGCTTTGTGGAGATTGGATAGGTTAATCAAGCTTTTCCCAGTTCATTTCAGCGGTGCCTCTTCAGAGGACTCCCAGGAGTATATTGATAGCTGCCATGAGGTTCTTCGGAACATGGGTATTTTGGAGACCAATGGGGTCGATTTCACTGCTTTTTAGATGACCGGTTCCGCCAAGAAATGGTGGAGGGATTATTTAATTACTAGACCATATGGGCCTCCTGCTATTACTTGGGATCAGTTCTCACATCTCTTCTTGGAGAAGTTTCTGCCTATCACTACGAGAGACGAGCGGCGCCATAAGTTTGAGCGTCTCCAGCAAGGCGGCATGGTTGTTACTCAGTATGAAACCCGGTTTGTGGATTTGGCCTGCCATGCTATTCTCCTGCTTCACACCAAGAGAGAGAGGGTTAGGAGATTTATTGAGGGTATTGCTAAGCCTATTAGATTGCAGATGGCTAAGGAGACTGGGAGCAAGATTTCTTTCCAGGATGCTGCCAATGTGGCCAAGCGGGTAGAGATGGTTCTTGGACAGGGAGGTCAGGGGTCAAATAAGAGACCTCATCATTTCGGTGGGTTCAGTGGTGCCTCATCTGGAGGCAGGGGTACTTTTGGTAGAGGCCATCCTCCTAGGCCATTCTATTCAACTCTCCAGGCATCCCATAGTACCCTAGGTGGTCGTAGTTCTTATGTACCTCCTTCTGGGCAACCAACCTACAATGCACCACCAGCTCCTATCAGAGCACCTCCTCTTCAGAGTTTTTATCGTGGTCAACCGGCTCGTCAGGTTCAGTCTCAGTTTTCTCAGCCTCAGTATCAGGATGGGTGTTTTGAGTGTGGTGATTATGGGAATATTCTGAGAGCCTGTGCGAGATTATCGAGTGTTCCCACAATATCAGGGTTTCCATGCCATGGTTCCAGCACTAGTTGTTGTATCGCCTGCTCAGCCAGCCAGAGGCAGAGGCCATACAGTTCAAGGTAGGGGTCGGACTGTTAGAGGTGGAGGTCAGGCCTCTAGAGATGGAGGCCCGCCTGTTAAAGGTCTTCCCAGAGATAAGGTTCAGGGTGGTGGTCCCCATCCCCGGTGTTATGCCTTTCCAGCCAGGCCTGACGCTGAGTCCTCCGATGCTGTTATCACAAGTACTATTTCAGTTTGCAGTTGAGATGCTTCAGTCCTATTTGATCCGGGGTCTACTTACTCTTATGTGTCCTCTTATTTTGATTCATATTTTGTTGTGCCTCGTGATTCCTTGAGTGCCCCTGTATATTTGTCCATGCCCGTGGGGGATGCTATTGTGGTAGATCGTGTTTATCGCTCGTGTTTGGTCGTTATTGGGGGTCTTGAGACTAGTGTAGACCTTTTGCTTCTTGATATGGTTGATTTTGATGTTATATTGGGCATGGATTGGCTGTCACCTTATCATGCTATCTTGGATTGACATGCCAAGACAGTGACCTTAGCCTTACCAGGGTTGCCTCGATTAGAGTGGAGTGGGACCCCTGGTCATTCTTCTAGTAGGGTTATTTCTTATATGAAGGTTCGACATATGGTCGAGAAGGTATTTTTGGCCTATTTGTCTTATGTTCGTGATTTCAGTGCTGAGGTTCCTTCTATGGTTTCTGTGCCTATTGTTCGAGAGTTCCCTGAGGTATTTCCTGCAGACCTGTCGGGGGTGCTACCGACAGGGATATTGACTTTTGCATTGATGTGGCTCCGGGAACCTAGCCCATTTCTATTCCACCATACCGGATGGCCCCGTCAGAGTTGAAAGAGTTGAAGGAACAGTTACAGGATTTGCTTGATAAGGGCTTCATTAGACCTAGTGTCTCGCCCTGGGGTGCACCGATTTTGTTTGTGACGAAGAAGGATGGGTCAATGAGGATGTGTATAGATTATCGGTAGTTGAACAAGGTCACGATCAAGAACAAGTATCCATTGCCGAGGATTGATGATTTGTTTGATCAACTTCAGGGTGCCAAGGTATTTTCAAAGATTGACTTGAGATCTGGCTACCATCAGTTGAGGATTAGGGAATCTGATGTCCCTAAGACAGCTTTTCGGACGCGGTATGGGCACTATGAGTTTTTGGTGATGTCCTTTGTGTTGAACAATGCCCCCCAGCGTTTATGGACTTCATGAACTGAGTGTTCAAGCCTTACCTGGATTCATTTGTGATTGTGTTTATTGCTGACATTTTGATATACTCCCGCAATCGGGAGGAGCATGAGTAGCACCTCCGGATAGTGCTCCAAACTTTGAGGGACTGTCAGTTGTATGCTAAATTTTCTAAGTGCGAGCTTTGGTTGGATTCATTTGCTTTCTTGGGTCACGTCGTATTAGAAGAGGGTATTCAGGTGCATCCTAAGAAGATTGAGGCAGTCAAGAACTAGCCTAGACCTACTTCAGCTACAGAGATCAGGAGCTTCTTGGGTTTGGTGAGTTATTACCGTCGGTTTGTAGAGGGGTTTTCATCTATATCAGCCCCGTTAGCCAGGTTGACCCAGAAGGGTGCCCCGTTCAGATGGTCGGATGAGTGTGAGGCAATCTTTCAGAAGCTCAAGACAGCTTTGACTACAACACCGGTGTTAGTATTACCATCAGGTTCAGGATCTTACATGGTATATTGTGATGCCTCCCGTGTAGGGCTCAGGGTAGTGTTGATGCAAGAGGGCAGGGTAATAGCATATGCATCTCTTTAGTTGAAGATTCATGAGAATAATTACCATGTTCATGACTTAGAGTTGGCAGCCATTTTTCACGCGTTGAAGATTTGGAGGCACTATCTTGATCGCGTGCCGTGTGAGGTTTTCAGAGATCATCGCATCCCTCAATATTTGTTCAAGCAGAAGGATCTCAATTTGAGGTAGAGGAGATGGTTAGAGCTATTGAAAGACTATGACGTCACAATATTGTATCATCAGGGAAAGGCCAATGTGGTGGCCGATGCATTGAGTAGGAAGGCAGTGAGTATGGGCAGCCTTGATTTCATTCCGGTCGGTGAGAGACCGCTAGCCTCAGATATTCAGACTTTGGCCAATCAGTTTGTGAGGTTGGATATTTCAGATCCCCACCGTGTTTTGGCTTGTATAATCACTCGGTCTTCCTTGTTTGAGTGTATCAAAGATCGGCAGTATGATGACCCTCCCTTGATGGCCCTTAGGGATACAGTTCAGCACGGTGATGCCAAGCAGGTTACAATTGGGGATGATGGTGTTTTGAGGATGCAGGGTCGGGTATGTGTGCCTAATGTTGATGGGATTCGTGAGTTGATCCTTGAGGAGGCTCACAGTTCTCGGTATTTTACCCACTCGGGCGCTGCCAAGATGTATCAGGACCTACGGCAGCATTATTGGTGGAGGAGGATCAAAAAGGATATAGTGGCTTATGTAGCTCGGTGCCTGAATTGTCAGCAGTTGAAGTATGAGCACCAGAGACCCAGTGGTTTGCTTCAGCAGATGGAGATTCCTGAGTGAAAGTGGGGGCGAATCACTATGAACTTTGTTCTTGGACTCCCATGAACTCAGAGGAAGTTCGACTCTGTATGGGTTATTGTGGATAGGATGACTAAGTCAGCGCACTTCATTCCTGTGGCAGTCACCTATTCCTCAGAGCGGTTAGCAGAGATTTATATTCGGGATATCGTCCGTCTTCGTGGTGTGCCCGTGTCAATCATTTTTGATCGAGGTACGCGGTTTACCTTGCACTTTTGGAGGTCAGTTCAACGTGAGTTGGGTACGTGGCTCGAGTTGAGAACAACATTTCATCCTCAGACGAACGGACAGTCCGCGCCTTTGTCGTTGACTTCGGAGGTTCTTAGGATCAGTTCTTGCCGTTAGCAGAGTTTGCCTACAATAATAGCTAGCAGTCGAGCATCCAGATGGCTCCCTATGAGGCATTATATGGTAGACGATGTAGATCGCCAGTTGGTTGGTTTGAGTTGGGGGAGGCTCGGTTGTTGGGTACAGATTTGGTGCAGGAGGCCTTGGACAAGGTCAAGGTTATTCAGGGTCGTCTTCGTTCAACTCAGTCAAGGAAAAAGAGTTATGCCGACCGTAAGGTTTGTGATGTTGCATTCATGATCGGGGAGAGAGTATTACTTCGGGTATCGCCCATGAAGGGTGTCATGAGATTTTGGAATAAAGGCAAGTTGAGCCCTAGGTATATTGGGTCGTTTGAGTTTCTAGAGAGAGTGGGGGAGGTGGCTTATAGACTTGCATTGCCTCCAGGATTATCCTCAGTTCATCCAGTATTTTATGTGTCCATGCTCCGGAAGTATCATGGTGACCCGTCCCACGTATTAGATTTCAGCTCTGTCCAATTGGACAAGGATTTGACTTATGAGGAGGAGCCTTTAGCCATTCTAAACCGGCAGGTTCAACAGCTGAGGTCGAAAAGTTACCTTCAGTTCGAGTGCAGTGGAGAGTTCAGCCTGTTAAGGCAACTACTTGGGAGTCCGATCCAGAAATGCGGAGTAGATATCCACACTTGTTCGCCAGTTCAAGTACTTTTCTGTGTCCGTTCGAGGACGAACGATTGTTTTAGAGGTAGAGATTATGATGACCCAAGGGTTCATCTTGTGTTTTTGGACTTATTCTACGCTCATTAGCCTTAAGAATCTTATAATTATCCTTCTCGATATGCCTGCGCAGTCCGGACGTAATTCTGAAAAGTATTTATGTGAAAAATAGAAGAAATAATAATTGTTGAAATTTAAAATAATTTTTAGTTGACTTTGGTCAACGTTTTGAGTAAACGGGCCCGGACCCATGTTCCAACGGTCCCGATGGGTCCATAATAAAATATGGGACCTAGGCGTATGCCCGAAATCAAATTCTGAGGTCCCAAGCTCGAGAAGTGAACTTTTGATGGAAATTGTAGACTGAAAATCCATAGAATTAAAGAAATTTATTATTCTTTAAACGCGTTGGTATCAGGTCCGTATTTTGGTTACGGAGTTCGGTACAGGTCTATTATAACATATATGTCATGTCTGTGAAATTTGGTGGAAATCTGAGTTTATTTGACGTGATTCGGACGTCCAGTTGAGAAGATAGTGAATTTGATATGTTCTTGAGGAATTCATGAGTTTTGAGGTTAAATTCGTAGTTTTAGGTGTTATTTTAGCAATTTGATCGCACGAGCAAGTCCGTATGATATTTTTAGACTTGCGTGCATGCTTGGTTTGGAGCACCGAGGGCTCGGGTGAGTTTCGGATAGGCTACGGAGTGAGTTAGACTTAGAATTTTTCTGGTGTCTGCATTTTCTGGGAACTGGCATCTAATCCAGCAATTGCGAGGTCAGTGCTCGCATTTGCGAAATTCCCCATTCTGCCAGGTTCGCATTTGCGATCAATTTATTCACATTTATGATAAATGCCTAGATCAGCCTAGGTTCGCATTTTCGACAGAGTAATCGCAAATGAAATACTCATTATACTGATTAAAACAAAAAGGGCTGATTATAAATCACTTAGGGTAGTTAATGGGTCCAACATTCCAGGCCCCGTAGCCTGAAATTCATACTCTATCAGGCCCAATTGGGTTGTGTTCACGAGTCTGACCCAGTTCAAGTGATCTTTGCAGGTCTGGCCCAAATTAACATAACTTCTATAATAATTAAAAAAAAGAAAACATTCCAGATTTAACGAAATACAACTGAATAAAAATTTAATATAGTCCAGTCCTTTTTACAAAATATGAATGTAAAAACAGTCTCTATTATGAAATTATGATTTCCTAACAAAGAATGAGATAAAAGAAGACTAATAACGTTGTTGCTCCTGTGCAAGCTCAGCAGTTCCTTAAAAATTTAAACCTGCATTTTTGACGTTAATCTTAAAACTATAAGTCTAAGGTTCTAATACTTGGACATCATTAAAAACAGACCTTTAGGCATTTTATAGGATGAACCTGACCATAGAGGGGGTTAGATTCAACATTAATGATGCTCTATAAAATACTGACAGAACAAAACACGTTTATGCGTTTTATGGACTGAACTTAACCATAATGAAGGTCAGATTCAACTCCAATTATGTTGAACAAACAGGAAGTCATCATTTGGTATTGCAGAATATACTTAACCAAATTCAAACAAGAAATATACATTTCAACCTCATATTTACATGCGTATGCAGTCAGAGAGATTCAAACAAGATAGATTCATATAAAAGTATAAGACACATTTTTCATATCTGAAAGTTTCATTTCTAGAACAAGATATTACATACCTTTCAAAGAGAAAAACACCAAATAAAGTCTGGACCAAAAAAAGGTCCAGGAAGAGATGAGAATCAACGGAGGAAGAGAAGAATCAGCAACAAATAAGCAGCAGACCCCAGCAACCAAAAATCTAGAATAAGACCAGTAGAAAATATCCAGAACTTCGAGTAAAAATCTCAAAATCTCAAAATCAGATCGTTAAGGAAGGATCAAGAAATTGTTACTGCAAAAAGTGTGGATTTTTCTCTGGAGGAAACAAACAAATTCTTTTCTTTTCTTTGTTTTTTTTACTGATATACTAGAATTCGATTTGTAGATAGCACTACTCTGGTTTTCTGTGCTTTCAGCTTTTTTTCAGCAGCTAAAATGGATGTAAAGAGGTAAAAAGAGTGTAAAAGCAGGTCGAAAGGAAGGTCCTCTAATAGGAAAGAGTGGGTGTATTTATAAGGGACTTGGGGATAGGATATGCTTGGCAT
The DNA here is from genome assembly GCA_005239505.1 of Nicotiana paniculata. Lineage (NCBI taxonomy): Eukaryota > Viridiplantae > Streptophyta > Magnoliopsida > Solanales > Solanaceae > Nicotiana > Nicotiana paniculata. The sequence goes on from ML331759.1 coordinate 24,651, forward strand.
ATTCCCTATCCTTATGGGCTGAAATAGTACTAAGGTAGTTGTCACCCTTATCCTTTGGGACAGCTGCCCCTATTCCAGAAGTTTCCAGCCCTTATAATGGCCCTAATACCCCTTAAAAATATGATTTTATAAGTCTAGAAGGTTCTTGGGTTGTTACACCCAAGATTCCTTCAACTAAGATTCCTAATATACCCCTTTGAAGTCCCTGGAATTACCCTTAGGTAACCAGGGTTAGGTTTGATTGGGGGTTGACCATTAACTCTAGTTAGTTAATCCTAGTAAGGAACTTTGGTTATCAAAACCTAATTACTTCTTCTTAACTAGGATTAGGTTAGTTAGTTAAGGGTTTCTCAATTACCTATTGATTACAACCTTGTTTAGATGAATAACTTAATTAGTTAGTTAGCTTCTAATTATTCTAGTTTTAACAGTATATCTAATCAATGACTAAAGCCTGAGATTAACAGGGGTAATTAACTCACTAGGACCAGAATTCACTAATGAAACAGCAAGTTAGGAGACTAATCATCCAAGAATTCTAGTCATCCTATATACATACTAACCCAAACTTATTAATCCAAAGAATTAAAGGCCAAAAAATCACATAGGAAACCAGTCGATTAACCATGATTTTTAGAAGAATTTGATTAAGAACAAATACATGAAGCACGTTTTAAAAAGCCTATTAAAACCTGAGCTACATCATTCAATTATCTAAATAGGGTTCGATTAACCTAAAGAGAACCAGTTAACCAAAAAATAAATCAAGGATAGTAAGACAAACACACAGTGATACAGTCCTAGTCCGATTACTAAGCAATTTCAACATGAAATCATTAAGGGATTTTGGATTAGTCAAAGGAAAGAACATCTAAGCAAACAGGGACAGGAATGAAATAAATAAATAAAAGAAAAGAAAAACTAACCTAAACAGGGCAAGTGAAACAGTAATTAAACATGATTTTTCATAAGATAACAGATAAAAAGGAAAAGGATACCCGTTTAAGGGGTTTGGCCGAAAAGCTTTGACTCGTCGGACCTTGGCCGGATTCCGGCAGGGTTTGGAAATGATCAAAACCCACATGAATAAATAGCTCTTATCAAGAGCTATTGACTCATGTAGGTTTGTCATTAGTTGTCTTCAAATTGGCAGGGGATAGGGTTTTAGGGTTTCAGATTCTCATATATGAAATTGCTTGTTTTAGGGCGAGTTTTTGGAGAAATTGAAGGCAGGAGGTGATTGAGGAGGAGGATAAGATTGTCTGGTGCGAATTTGAGGTCATTTGGTGATGCTCCGCCGCGAGAGGCGATTTCCGGCCGGCGGAGCACGACGGAGGAACGACGAGGTCAGAGAGAGACGGGAGAGGGGTCGTCTCTGAGGGGTGTAATACTTTGAATTGGGGGTAGGGGTGCTTTGGGACAGTTTTATATTAGGGTTTGTAGGGTTGTGGGCCGTTGGATCAAGAAGATCCAATGGTTGGAGATAAAGCAGGGTCTAAACGGGGTCGTTTTAGGACAGGGATGGGGCTGGACCGGGTAAATTTGGGCCTGGGTGTGAGGATTGTAAAGACCACTTCTTTGGGCCTGGGCAAGTTAGCCCAGGTCCTAATTAACACCCTATAATTAATTAAATCCTTTTTAAATCTAAAAGACAAAAATGTAATTATTAATTCTAAACCTTATTTTCATCTAATCACAGATTAATTAAGAATAAAACAGTTAATTTGTACTCCTAATTAAATGCATGATTTATTGGGATGAAAAAATGATTATTTTTAGTAATTAGTTGTTAAAATTACATTACATCAGATAACCATCATTCGTGTTTTATTTAGTTCAGTTAATTACGAATAATAAATTCATAATTTTAAAAGATGAATTATGAATATGCAAAATGCAAACAATTCACAATTAATCATTAAAATTCAACAAAAAATTGTATAATTAATTTATTGTATTGAATTTGTAGGAGTATATGGTAGGTGAAAAATAACGTGCTCAAAGTTGTTACTCTTTGCTCGGAAACAGGAAGGGTTTTTGGGCAAAGACAAAGTGAGCAATCATGAACGACTTTGCCCATTCCTATACTCCATTGTGAAGCGTTTTGGAAAGGTTTACCGAACCCTACTTCAAAGGTTGCCTACATATCCTTGGCTATAAAGGAATCAGGTCAATGTAGTTCTTGAAGTTTTGGTATCTGGGACTATCGAGTAACTGTGGTTTCACTGCGGTTACTGCTGTTACTGCTGTTGATCCCCTTATTACACCAAAGTAACAAAACGAAAGACTAAATAAACCTATTAGCTGCTAGTTACAAGATTCCTCTCTAAGACTTGGTCTTGAGTCTTGATCTTTTGCTGACTTTGACCTGGATCTTGATGCTTGTTAGCCGCAGGTGTTGGTTTTGTCTTATCGTTCCTCGGATCAAGGCAGTATATACTGAACGGATGACTTCAATCTCGTCCTGAATAGTCCATATCTTCCCCGTTTCTGCACTTTGGATTCAATCTTCTCTTTTCTCTTTTTGTTTTATTATTCTGGATCGAAACTTCTTCTTTTGGTCGTCTCGAGTACAGTGTCCTAAAAATTTAATCTGCACAAAAATCAAAAAACAAACGAACGAAATTTTCTGCCCCAGTTTTCACTAGGAAAATTTCGTGAGTTATTGTAAGGAAATCTACATTACTTTATTATTGAAAGCGATGAAAAGCCGGGAACAGTGCACCTGGAGTTATTGTAGACTAAGGAGTGGATACCCTATGTCTAAAAGTAAGATCAACTATGGGTTGGAGACCGTATGTTGAAAAATAAAATCAACTAGGGATTCTATACCCTATGTGGGAAAAATCATCAACTAAGGAGTGTATACCTTATGTTGGCATCAACTAGGGATTGTATACCCTATGTTGGGAAAAATCATCAACTAGGGATTGTATACCCTACGTTGGAAAAGAAATCATCAGCTAGGGATTGTATACCCTATGTTGGTAAAATCATCAACTAGGGATTGTATACCCTATGTTCGAAAAGAAATCATCAACTAGGGATTGTATACCCTATATTGGCATCAACTAGGGAGTGTATACCCTATGTTGGGAAAATCATCAACTAGGGATTCTATACCCTATGTTGGAAAAGAAATCATCAACTAGAAATTGTATACCCTATGTTGGCATCCACTAGGGAGTGTATACCCTACATTGGGAAAATCATCAACTAGGGATTGTATACCCTATGTTGGCATCAACTAGGGAGTGTATACCCTACGTTGGAAAAATCATCAACTAGGGATTGTATACCCTATGTTGGCATCAACTAGGGAGTGTATACCCTACGTTGGGAAAACAAAATCATCAACTAGGGATTGTATACCCTATGTTGGCATCAACTAGGGAGTGTATACCCTACGTTGGGAAAACAAAATCATCAACTAGGGATTGTATACCCTATGTTTGAAAAGAAGTCATCAACTAGGGATTGTATACCCTATGTTGTAAAAGAAATCATCAACTAGGGATTGTATACCTTATGTTGGAAAAGGTGCAGCTAGGGTTTAGAAACCCTATACCACTTCAGGTTTGGGCTGTTTTCAACATTGTTTTGCTTCTTTTCTTTTCTTTTCATTTTATTTTGAGTAAACATGGGAGAGGATTTCGGAGAAAACTTCCCTTTTGCAGTTGTTGCTTCAGAGCTGCTTCTAGCTCTTGCTCCCTTTCTTTTGGTTACACTTGCATTTGCAAAGTTTCATTGAGTTACACCTGTTTCCTTTAAACAAAGAACAATTTGTTAGTTTGAAACGGTGGTTGGTTTTGCGGACTTGATTTTCATCAGCTTGATCTCCGTTCTTGCGATGAAGATCTCGACCACTTGTTTGCTCACTGGGGATTGGGTTTCATCTCTAATCCCAGGGATCCTGGCCTTCCAGATTTTAACATGGCGCTCGGTCACGTGGGACCCAACATCTGACTTTACTCTGCCTCTGTAGGCCTTTCGCTTGCTTTTCTTTTAGATTTCCAGAGTATCGAGGAAGTTTTGGTCCCCCTTAAATTCTGCTGCAATGGTTAGTCTCGTGGGACTTAACCTTCTCCAACTTTATTTCGCCTTCATCAGCCTTTCATTTCTGATTTTTCCTCCAACTTTAACTTTAAAGCATTTGGAGCATTTCGGCTTTTCAAACTTTGCCGAGAGGGTTACGTGGGATCCAGCTTTTCACTTTAATTGCCTTTATAGGCATTTCCATTGGATTTTCTCCTTTCAAGAGTTTTGCGTTTAAAGCATCGGCTGCTGCGACCAGTCAGGATCGACTCGATGCTCCTGATGAGGCTCAGTGCCCTTTGCATGTTGGCTCGCATCAAACGAGAACCCGGTAAATTAGTTTCTCTATCCTTTCTTTGCTTTGCCTTAGAAACAGAGTCAGACTAAAAGGGATTGAAAGAGTACAAAGAGACGGGGACAATGAACTTTAACAAGAAATATCCCTTTAGGGAAAAGAGAAGAAGGACTTATCTGGAGTGTATGCGGCCTTCAATGAACATGACATACATCTTGGATTGTATGCTTGATCTATATAAACTATCTGACTCTCAGAAATTTGTCACGACTTTTATCTCGAGGTTGAGAAACCTTGCCCCATACCATGTCGATATTAGTGACCAATCATCCTCTTTATTCCAAAATTATGTTTCACAATTTCATTAGTAGTGCCCTTTTCGGGTTTTCACCGACTAACCTCTCTCATTTATCTTCTCACCATCGCCCTGTAGTGCTCTTTGCGAGTTTTCACTAACAAGACTCTCTCATTTTTAGTTTCTCTACTCACCGTCGCCTTATGGTGCCCGTCTGGGTTTTCACCGATGAGACTCTCTCATTTTAATTTCTTTTTCTACCATTGCCTTATGGTGGCCGTGTGGGTTTTCACCGATAAGACTCTCTAATTTTAATTTCTCTCATTGCTTGTATCAGATCCAAATAGATGTATCCTCCCATTTTGGCTTTCCTCGCCGATCGATCGGAATGACTTGAACAGGATTTGGGGTAAAAGGGATTTGTATTGAATTACAACTTTGGAACTTTTCAGGCGAATCATTGCCGAATTTCAACACTTGCCACAGCTTAAACTCTTGGGGGAGTGTGGATTTTTATTTTGGTGTGACTGAACCCCAGGGAGAGGCTGCCTACGTATCCTTTCGGAATCAAGTCAGACGTAGTTCAGGGAGTTTTGGTTTTTGTTTTGATTTTTTTTTTTTTCATCATCTATTTTCTTTTTTCCTTTTTATCAACACTTTAAGTTCCAAAGAGGGTAATCAAGTAAGAGTAACCGGCTCAAAGGGTTTACAAAAATTGGTAGTGTTTGGGGTAGCGTGAATGAAAGCCTTCGTCATTTCGATTGTGAGAATCAACATCACGAAAAGTTCAAACATAATACCTTTTGACTGTATCTGCATTGACAGTCATTTCAGGGTCATTTCCTTCGATGTACCCCAAGTACAATGCTCCTTTTGGTAGCAATTTCCTTATAATGTATGGACCTTTCCAATTCGGGGCGAATTTCCCTTTCGCTTCTTCATGGTGTGGGAGGATACGTCTTAGGACGAGTTGCCCCACTTCGAAGTTCCTGGGCCGTACTTTCTTTTTATAGGCGCGGGACATTCTTTGTTAGTACAACTGCCCGTGGCAAACTGCGCCCATTCTTTTCTCATCAATCATAGTTAACTGTTCCAACCGGGTTTTGACCCATTCATCATCCTCAATTTCTCTTCGACAATGATCCTAAGGGAAGAAATTTTGACTTCCGCAGGGATCACGGCTTCAGTTCCATAAACCAATAGATAAGGCGTAGCCCTTACTGATGTACGCACGGTCGTGCGATATCCCAATAATGCAAATGGCAACTTCTTGTGCCACTGTTTAGAACTTTGGATCATTTTTCTGAGGATTTTCTTGATGTTCTTATTGGCTTCTTCAACGGCACCATTGTCTTTGGGCCTATAAGGGGTGGAATTACGGTGTGTGATTTGAAACTGTTCACACACCTCCCTTATTAAGTGGCTGTTTAGATTTGTAGCGTTATCGGTAATGATAGTTTTTTAAATACCGAAACGACATATAATGTTTGAATGCACGAAGTCCACCACTGCTTTCTTAGCATTTTGTGAAATAGTCGATGGCAACCAAAATAAATATGTGTCCATTCGAAGCTTTTGGCTCGATTGTCCCAATGACATCCATTCCCCAGGCAACGAAGGGCCAAGGTGCTGACATGGGATGTAATTCCGAAGGTGGTGCATGAATCAAGTCACCATGTATTTGACACTGATGGCACTTCCGGACAAAACTGAAACAATCCTTTTCCATGGTCATCCAGTAATATCCTTCTCGTAGGATTTTCTTTGCGAGGACGTACCTGTTCATGTGGGGACCGCATACTCCTGAATGTACTTCGTTCATATATTTTTCAGCTTCTTTGGCATCCACGCACCTTAACAAATTCAGATTTGGAGTCCTTTTGTACAACATTTCTCCGCTCAAGAAGAAACTGTTGGCGAGCCTTCTGATGGTTCTCTTTTGAACTAAATATAGAGAGAAGAAAATTCTTAGGTTGACCAAGGATAGGAAATCTACTCTATCTACTGATGCGGGAAAGGTTGTTGAGAAAGGGACATGTGATCAATTTGTTCTCCTTTCTAACTATTGGCCTGCTCCGGGTACTCTTTTGTTTTCAAGAATCTTTTGATATCGTGATACCATGGTTGGACATCGGGCTCTATTTCTACCGTGTTACAATAACCATGTCTTTATTTGATTTGAATTTCCAACGGGTCAATGTGGACATTTCCCGGATATGGAAGCATTGGAGCTAGGGTAGCCAGTGTATCAGCTAACTCATTGTGGCATCGAGGAATATATTTGAACTCGACGGCTTTGAATCGTTTTCTAAGATCTTCCACATGTTGTCTATATGGAAGGAGCTTAACATATCGAGTTTCCCACTCTCGCTGAGCTTGCTTGATGATCAAATCAGAATCTCCTATGATCAATAACTCTTCCACATCCATGTCAATGGCCATGTTCATGTCCATTATACAAGCTTCATATTCGGCAGTATTGTTTGTACAGAAGAACCGGAGATGGGCAGTGGCTGCATAGTGTTGTCTCGTGGGCGAAATCAAGATTGCTCCAATCGCAATACCTTTTGCATTGACTGCTCCGTCGAAGAACATTTTCCAGGTGTTAGTGTCTTCTAAGATTACTTCGACTAAATTGACTTCCACGTCCGGGAAATAAGTACTTAAGGGCTGGTATTCATCGTCAACCGGGTTCTCAGCCAAATGATCGGCCAAGGGTTGAGCCTTCATGGCTTTGCGGGTGACATAAACAATATCGAACTCCGTGAGTAGGATTTTCCATTTTGCTAGCCTTCCTATGGGCATTGGTTTTTGAAATATGTATTTTAGAGGATCCAGCCTGGTTATGAGATACATGGTATAAGCCAGCAAATAATGCCTGATCTTTTGAGCAACCCAAGTTAGGGCACAACAAGTTCTCTCCAGCAGAGTGTATTTGGATTCGTAACCAGTGAATTTCTTGCTCAGATAGTAGATGTCTTGCTCTTTCTTCCCGATAACATCATGTTGCCCGAGGACACAGCCAAAAGAATTTTCCAAGACCATTAGGTACAAGAACAAAGATCTTCCCGGTTCAGGCAGGACCAACACTGGCGGATTTGACAAATATTCCTTGATTTTGTCAAAGGCTTCCTGGCATTCATCTGTCCATTTGATTTCCGCATCTTTCTTTAAAATCTTGAATATCGGCTCACAGGTGGTTGTAAGTTGTGCAATAAACCGGCTGATGTAGTTCAACCTTCCTAACAAAATCATGACCTCTTTCTTAGTCTTTGGAGGTGGCAGATCTCGGATGGATTTTATCTTCATCAGATCTAAATCAATGCCCCTGCGGCTAACTATAAACCCTAAGAGTTTCCCTGAAGGAACACCAAATGCACATTTAGCAGGGTTCAATTTCAAGTCATATTTGCGTAGCCGCTCAAATAATTTTCTCAAATCTCGAACATGGCCCTCTTGTGTTCTGGATTTAATAATGAAATCATCAATGTACACCTCAATTTCTTAGTGCATCATGTCATGGAAAATGGCAGTCATGGCTCTCATATAGGTTGCGCAGGCATTTTTCAAAACGAACGGCATGACCCTGTAACAATAGGGTCCCCATGGCGCATTGCAGGCTGTCGTTTCTGCATCTTCCTCATCCATTAGGACTTGATGATACCCGACATAACAATCCACAAATGACTGTACCTCATGTTTGGCGCAATTGTCGACAAGGATATGGATGTTTGGTAGCGGGAAGTTATCTTTGGGACTTGCTTTGTTCAAATCCCTGTAATCGACACATACTCGGAGCTTTCCGTCTTTTTTGGTACTAGGACTACGTTGGCTAACCATGTGGTGTATCTGACTACTCGGATTACACCGGCTTTTAATTGTTTGGTGACTTCTTCTTTAATTTTGTCACTGATAGCTGTTTTGAATTTTCTTTGCTTTTGTTGGACGGGTGGGCAATCTGGATGAGTTGGAAGCTTGTGTACCACTAAATCAAAACTTAGTACGGGCATATCATCATAGGACCAAGTGAACACATCTTTGAATTCGAACAGAAGTTGAATCAATGCGTTCCTAGTTTTCTCATCCATGTGAATGCTTATCATGGTTTCTCGGACCTCTTCTGGATTACCCAAATTAACCGGCTCGGTTTCGTTTAGGTTTGGCTTAGGCTTATTCTCAAATTGTTCCAATTCTCTGTTTATTTCCCTAAAGCCCTTTCTTCATCATATTCTGGTTCTTGATTCATTATTTCGAGATTAGACAGCGTGTTAAGATCAAGGCATGAAGTCCGCAAGCATGTCATGTTATTTAAGGCCGCATTATTAGGACTGAAAAATAAGAAAAATAACAAAATCAGAAAGTAGACGATAAAATTTTGATTTCATTTTATCAGAATTTAAAGACAATAAAATTATAAACACGCGAGTTACACCCTGAAATAACTCGAAGTGCAGAAAGGAGAGCAAAACATGAACTACCAATATTCCCGTCTGATTGGGAAGGGAGTAGCTTTCCAGTTCTGCAGTTTGGCATTCGGACCCATGTATTGCACCTCAGCGGTGCTTGATCCTTCTCCCGGCTGAACCATGTGAGTCTCATATAACATTTGTCTCATGGCCTCGCAAATCTCTTCAATTTCTTCGGTCGTAAAGGCCTCCTCTTCTTCTTCTTCAATGTATTGTGGTTTGATGAAGGACTTAGTGATGTGTGGGAATGGCTGAGGAAGGTCCCACCCATAATTCTTTCATGTGTTGGCCCATTTCACATCGGCTTCTGTAGCCTGGAAACCTATACCGAAGAATTTTTTGTTGGCAGGAAGAGAGATGGGTTCAGTAATGCCCTGTAGGGATACCCCAATCCCCTTCCCGGGTTTGAACCCGTATCTGATCATGTCGGTAGCAACCATGATTGATGCATTAGATAAACAAGGCTGTGGGCACGGAGCACATTCCTCGTGCTGATCAGCAGGCACAATCTCAAAGGCTTGGTAGACAATATGTTCGATTCCCTTTCTGGTCTCGAGGCAGGGGACGGAGGGGTCCCTGTATATTGATTGTTCGTCCTTTCCATAGACCACTATCTCCTGATTCTCATGTTCAAATTTGACAATTTGGTGGAGAGTAGATGGCACTGCCTCAGCAGCGTGAATCCAAGGTCTTCCTAGCAGGAAGTTATAAGAAGTCTCCATATCCAAGATTTGGAAGGTTACCGTGAAATCCACAAGGCCAATCGTCATGACTACGTCAATTTCACCAATGGTGTCCCTTTTGATACCGTTAAAGGCGCGGACACAAATGTTATTTGGCCTGATTCTCTCAATGTCGATTCCCATTCCTTGTAGTGTTGACAAGGGGAAAATATCTACCTCGGATCCTCCGTCGAGCATGACCCTCTTCACGTAGTATCCCTCACTTTTAACTGTCAAGTGCAAGGCTTTGTTGTGAGCATCTCCCTCGGGGGGCAGATCGTCCCGGCTGAAAGAAATTTGTTCACTTCGAAGAAGCACTTAGCCATCCTCTCTAACTGCTCGACTAAGGTGTCAGCTGGTACATACACTTCATTCAGCGTCTTCAGGAGTATTTGTTGATGCTCATTTGAGCCATTCAACAGAGACAAAAGCGAAACCTGATCAGGGGTTTTCCTGAGTTCTTCAATTGTAGCATATTCAGGCATTTTCATTTTCTTGAAGAACTCTTCGCCTTCTTTAGTAGTGATAGGTTTTTTGAGAGGAAAACGTTTATGCTTATCTTTTTTCAGCTCCTCTGGGTTGTGATACTTCCCAATGGGTTTTGCTTTGTTGACTTCCCCTCTGACCTCTTTTCCTTTATATGTTACCAGTGTTTGATCATAATTCCAGGAGACAGTAGTTGTATTTCTGATTGGGATTTGTGGTCGGCGGCTGATAATCAAAGGTTCATTCAGCTTTGGTGGGATGGCTGGACTTTTCACAACATACGTCCCTTTTGGCACATACATTCTTTGCAGTTTTGATTTCAATTCCAATCTTCTGGGAGGGCTCAAAACGACTTGTCTATTTCGCGGAGCTCTCGGGACATAAAGGACAGCTTTTTTAGCTGGTGCCAACTCTTTCTCTACCTCTTTGGCTTTCTTTATCTTGGCCGGTAGGTTTTGCTTTCTTCACTTCCTTGCCCGGTTTTGCCACCGGTTTTTCTTTCTTTTCTGTGTCCACAATGGAAATGATGGCTTTCAGTGCCGGGTCAAACTCTTTGTCTTCACAAATCATCCCAATGACGGGCCCGTTGTTGTGGGTTGGAAATGGATTGTTTGTGACATTGGGGACCTCGTCGTACCTTAGCACCACTTTTTTCGGTTCAATCAGATTTTCTACTGATCTCTTGAGAGTGCAACAGTCTTCAGTATCGTGCCCCGATGCTCCCTAGTGATAGGCACAACTGGTTCCTCGTCTGTATGACACTGATTCTGGATTTTGCCGAGTTGGAGGTACGGGCTGCAGAAGTCCCATCTGAATTAGCTTTGGCAACAGGCTTGAGTATGACTCACCGATAGGAGTGAAAGTAGGTCTCCTTGGTGGTTCACGAGGGTAGGTATTGTATGGATAATTATTCTGAGGAGGGCGTGGATTATATGGAGATGGGGGAGGATGGTTATTTCTGGGTGGTGGAGCTCTGTTTTTGTTGTACTGCTGTGGCCGGGGCTGCGGCTGAGCGTTCATCACTGCATAAGGGAGGGGAGACATGGCATAAGCTGCTTCTTGATGAGGATAATAGTGTTATGAAGCTCTGGGAAATGGGCCTGGATATTCCCGAGGTCGTCGAGAATTCCTAGGGCCTGAATCCATCATGGCTCCCTCCTCTTTCTTCTTTCTGTTTGCAAGACCTCCCGAGCCGCTTTGAATGGCTTGGGAGGTGGCTCTCAAAGAATATTGACTTAAAATACGGACTGTCTTCAAGCTATTTTCTACCATCTCGCCAATTTTAATGGCCTCCGCGAACGGCTTGCCCATGGCAGACATCATATTCTGGAAATAATCGGCCTCTTAGGCCTGCAGGAAGATACTAATCATTTCAGTTTCTTCCATGGGAGGTTTTACTCGGGATTCCTATTCCCTCCATTTAATTGCATACTCTCGGAAGCTCTGCGTAGCTTTCTTTTTGAGATTAGACATAGAATTTCTGTCTGGGGCTATATCCACATTGTACTGAAATTGCCTTACGAAGTCTCGAGCCAAATCATCCCATACATGCCAATGGGAGATATCCTGATCAATGTACCACTCTAAGGCAATACCCGTAAGGCTTTCCCCAAAATAGGCCACCAGTAGCTCTTCTTTGCCTCCTGCTCCTCTCAGTTGGTTGAAGTATCTCTTTAAGTGAGCGATCGGGTCTCCATGCCCGTCGTATTTTTCGAACTTTGGAGTTTTGAAACCCACAGGTAGATGCATGTGAGGGAACATGCATAAATCAGCGTATGACATGCTCTTTTGGCCGCTTAGGCCCTGGATATTTTTCAAAATTTGCTCGATGCTCTTCATCTTTCGGGTTATCTCATCATGTTCAATATTTTTCAAGATCTTTTCTGGCTCCACAGGAGATTCAAATTTTGGGTACTGTGTGTAAGAATTCGGAGTGGCCCAGGCAGTATCCAGCTGGAATGGAGGAGCTTGGAAAGTAAATTTTGCTGGCTCAATACTCTGTCGCGCCAGTGTTGGTTATGCCACACCGGTAGCTGGTGGCTCAGTAAATACCACAGAGGGTAATCCAGAAGATGGTGCCTGGGGGCGAACCTTAGAAGACATTTCGGTATAATTTGAGGCCATGGTTGGGAACCCAAATGGAACAAATGGGTTTGGCATTGAAATTGTCACGTTGGTGGTCCCTCCGGTTCTGGGAATTAGTTCAGGAAAATCGGGGATGGAGTTAGGTGGCTCCCTCCCGTTGGACCAAGTGTCCCACATCTCTAGCATACGGCATTTCAGTCTTCTGTTTTCTTTGGCAATTGTCGGTTCTGCTTGAGGAAGAACCGAAGTGGGGCCATCCTTTAGTTCAACAATAGATAGTGACTTTCTGATGTCATTACGATACTTCCTTTGGATCTGGTGAAATAAGGATGTGTCGCTAGAATACCACCGCAAACCAACCACCTTTAAAGCAGTAACCTTTTGAGAGTAAACAACAAATTTATTAGTGGGATATATTAACACATAGGGAATCACACGTTGGGAGGCGATGCACCTAAGCAGCTAAACGTTTTTCTAAAATGTTTGCAACAACTATGTGTTTCATCCCGGCTTTCATATTCTCTCTTTTTTCTTTATTTTTTACTCCTTTATTTTAGGGCTATGATTGAATCCTACGTGGATTTTCTACGTATCATGATGCCGCATGAATCAGATCATTACGTAGTTCACGGAACAGGTAAATGTAAACAAAGGGCAATTTTCATTTCACTATTAAAGATAGTTCTTTTCATTACAAGTGATTTTTGGAAACATTAATAAACACGAAAGAAAAGTATAGACTCTAGACATAAAACAAAACAACTTAACATTTTTTTTTTGGAAGAAATAAAAGTACAGACTCGAAAAACTAAACATCAATGATAAAGGAGAGCCTCTGGTTGTCTTCTCGGGACCTATGGTGCATTGGCGGGTCTCTGTGTCGGTCTGTGTACAATATACCCCTGAAGTCGATCCAATTCGTCCATTACTTGGTGGATGAAAGTCATCATGGTGGCAAAGAATACGGAAGTGGTCATACTCTCACACTCGTGGCATTTCTGCACCACGTAGTCGTCTATTTCTTGGATTCTGTTCCGTATGATCCCCTTCTCCTGAAGTAATCTCCCTATTTGATGTGCTCGGGCCTCTAATACCTGGGCATTTGCATTGTTCTGCTCTTGTAATTCTTGCACCATTCCCTCCAACTGGCCAATCTTCTCATAGCAATGCTCCTTTTCCATTCTGAAATCTTTGGTCTGTTGAACCATTTCGTTCCCCATGGAAAATAGTTTTTCTTTCAAGATGGCAATTTCTTTGCTATATTTTTGCCTTAATTGATGATCATGTTATTCCGTTCCTTTTGATAACTTCCTTTGGGCCTCTAACAGGTCTTTTTCAGCTTTGTTCAAATCGAAGGTATATTCATTAACCTTCAACCTCATGTTGTTAATGATTTTTTCATCTCTTTCACTCCTTACAGGTGTCTCGAGGGCTATTTTCAGACTCCGAACTTGGGCACGAAATGCCTCATTCTCTCGGGTCATTTGTTGTTTTTCACCCTCGACTACCTGTGCCTGCAACTGATTATCAAACTCCATATTTATTAATTTCTCTTAAAGCATGGATAGTGGCTTGATATTCTCTTTCCTTTTCGCCCCAAGCTAGCCTTTCTTGAATTTTATCTTCAAAAGCTTGCACATGAGGCCTTTTGGAAGGCCTTTCCGGATCGGGTTCTGGTTCTTCAACAATGCAACTTATTTTCTCAAACCATGTCGCATATCCCGGATCCACTTCCCCTCTAGCAAGATCGGGCACCTGGGTATCTTCTTTCAAGTATCGACACCCATTCCAACTTTGTTGAATTAAGGCCTCAGGTAAGGGGGCCTCGGGTTGTAGCTCATTGACTTGGATGCTCAAATCCTCCTCTTCGGGTATCACTTGATAACGGCCCAATTATCTCATAACCTTTTGGGGTGCATATGGTTGGAGACTTTTGAGACCCATCAACAGTAGATGATTCCTGGCAGCGGATATAAGTATGACTTCTCTGAGTGGCAGCCATCCCAAAGTCCATTCTATTTGGTTTGCTCGTAAAAAACTTAGATGATCAACCCAAGCCTTGAGTCCTTCTGGAAAAGGGTAATCCTTCACTCTCTCTTCATAACCCTCAATGAAGTTGGCTTTATCAGCCATAGCTCATGAATTTTGGATGGTGACGAAGATGTTCAACTAGCCACATCTGGAGAATGATATTGCAACCTTCAAAAAAAAAAAATTCCCTACTTGCATTCAGTCAAAGCCCGAAAAATGTCAGACAATATGAGTGGAACCAGAGTATGATATTTCTTTTCAGTCAAGACCTGGGCGATCTTGGCCACCCAAAAGTCAATAGTTCATTTGTCATTAGGAAAGACCATAACACCCAGAAATGCTACGATGAAGGAAAGCCGGCGATGGATTCTCCGAGTATCCTTATCATGTTTGTTAGTCAAGCCTTTTTCATGTATTTCAAATCCGTCTGAGAAACTGTAGCTGGAATATAGGAAATAGAATGAACAACAACCATTGAATACTCGGCCTTTTCTGAGTTGTCGGCTAACAAAAAGGACCTCAAAGAACTGGCGCACCGACATAGGTCTTGGAAAGATGATTTGTTGATTCCTTAAGTCTCGACCAAAACCCGCATATCCGGCGACCTCTTCTAAGGTTGGAGTGAGCTCAAAATCTGAGAAGCGGAACACGTTGTGGACCGGATCCCAAAAGGTTACCAAAGCTTTAATCAGGTCGTTTCGGGGTTTTACTTTCATAAGATCAACGAGAGATCCCAATTGTTCATCGACCCATTCTTTTCCATCTTTATCTAAATCATGCCACCACATATGGAGTTGTAGGGGAGCCTCTTCTACAGTGTTCAGCTGCGGAGTTTGGATAGTGTTCATTTTGCACCTGTGAGCAAATGGGGTTAGGATTACCTCTGATCTTGACACAAAAGACCCATTTTTAATTTTTAAAAGGCAAACTCTCCTAAAGTGTCTTATTTGTGCAATATTGACCAAAGTGGTCATTTTCACAAAAATGACCCCTTCTTACTTTGAGCAAAATTTTGAGGCCAAACAAGGTACTTTTCGGAAAAAGTGACAGACAAATTCGTTCTTTAACGAAAAATAGCCCTTCGACAATGTAAAATGTTCTAAGGCTTATTTTGGTAAGAACAGTGCAAGACTTTAACCGAAGCTGGGTAAGGTTTGCCTATGTATCTCATATCCGATGAGAATCAGATCCACGTAGTTCGGTCAGTTTTGACATAACTAAAGAAAAAAAATGTTTTTGACTTTTTTTTTTTTTGAAATTTTCTTCTCATTTACAACTATTTTGAAACTCCATTTCTCCCCATTTTCAATTATTTTGAAATCCTTTTTCCGGAAAATTTTGAAAGAGTTCCGAGGTATTTTTCAAATATCAGGTTTTTCAACGCTGGTAAATTTCTATCTTTCCTCACTCTTGATTTTTCTATTGTTTATCTTTCTTTATTTTAGCCGGTCAACAATGAACCGAGACAAATAATGTACATATAGCAAGTAGGATGCATCAGGATGGTCTTTTCTTTCGGGTACACCTGTCCTAGACGGGCCCAACCCCTGTGTTGAGTCCCCTAAGTCAAAATGCACATGATGTAGATAATCATTCCTACTAGGGATCCGACATGCGGTTTTGTCATTCTAGGGTTTAAACCTGGGGTTTTGTTCTAGACCTTGGCTACCCGAGCGGATAACTCGAGTCGGGGTGGGAGCGACGTACCGGTAGCACGAAGGGCTATCCGGCCTAGTGGTTAGTCCATCCCCGTATTTATTACTTGGTATGACCTCTAACAGAAAGGCGGTTCACGCGAACGTGTGCACCAGTTTTAGAAGACTCAGGAGGGAGGCATAAGAAAACAGTTTAAATACAGTTCAAATAAATATCAAAGCAGTAAATAAATGAAAATTAGCACATTGAGCGCACAAAATACAGTAATATCAACAATAAGAAAAACCCAAGTAAAATCACATTAACAAGCTCGAATTCTTGAACCCTGAACCAGAGATTCTGGGTTCGCTCCCCAGCAGAGTCGCCAGAGCTGTCACACCTCCTTTTTCACCGAGTAAGGGTAATAAGGGAGTTTTTCCACTTTAAGTAACATTATTCAATTTTTGGGATTTATTTTATTTACTCAGAGTCGCCACCCGGGTTTTTTACGGTGTCCCCGGATACCATTTATTAGAAATCCCAAAACCGAGGAATTTTGATTCTGTTTAAATTGTCTGCGAACCAGAAATCTGGGTAAGGAATTTTGTTAACCCGGGAGAAATGTTAGGCATTCCCGAGTTCCATAAAGATTTAAACCTGCATTTTTTACGTTAATCTTAAAACTATAAGTCTAAGATTTTGATACTTGGACATCATTAAAAACATACCTTTAGGCATTTTATAGGATGGGTCTGACCATAGAGGGGGTTAGATTCAACCTTAATGATGCTTTATACAATACTGAGAGAACAATACACATTTATGCATTTTATGGACTGAACTTGACCATAATGAAGGTCAGATTCAACTCCAATTATGCTGAACAAACAGGAAGTCATCATTTGGTATTGCAGAATATACTTAACCAAATTCAAAAAAGCAATATACATTTCAACCTCATATTTACATGCGTATGCAGTCAGAGAGATTCATATAACAGTATAAGACACATTTTTCATATCTGAAAGTTTCATTTCTAGAACAAGATTCCTTCAACTAAGATTCCTAATATACCCCTTTGAAGTCCCTGGAATTACCCTTAGGTAACCAGGGTTAGGTTTGATTGGGGGTTGACCATTAACTCTAGTTAGTTGTCCTAGTTAGGAACTTTGGTTATCCAAACCTAATTAGTTCTTCTTAACTATGATTATGTATTTAGTTAAGGGTTGCTCAATTACCTATTGATTTCAACCTTGTTTAGATGAATAACTTAATTAGTTAGTTAGCTTCTAATTATCCTAGTTTTAACAGTATATCTAATCAATGACTAAAGCTTGAGATTAACAGGGGTAATTAACTCACTAGGACCAGAATTCACTAATGAAACAGTAAGTTAGGAGACTAATCATCCAAGAATTCTAGTCATCCTATATACATACTAACCCAAACTAATTAATCCAAAGAATTAAAGGCCAAACAATCATATAGGAAACCAGTTGATTAACCATGATTTTCAAAAGAATTTGATCAAGAACAAATACATGAAGCACGTTTTAAAAAACCTATTAAAACCTTAGCTACATCATTCAATTATCTAAATAGGGTTCGATTAACCTAAACATAATCAATTAACCAAAATACAAATCAAGGATGGTAAGCCAAACACACAGTGATACAACCCTAGTCTTATTACTAAGCAATTTCAACATGAAATCATTCAGGGTTATTGGATTAATCAAAGGAAAGAACATGTAAGAAAACAGGGACAAGAATGAAATAAATAAATAAATAAAAAATAAATAAATGGGTGTTAAGCCTGTTGGCTATAAATGGGTATTTGTACGCAAGAGGAATGAGAAAAATGAGGTACAAAGATATAAGGCACACCTTGTTGCACAAGGATTTTCATAAAGTCTTGGTGTCGATTATGAAGAGACATATTCACCAGTTATGGATGCTATAACGTCCCGTTATCTCATTAGTTCTGTTGTCCATGAAAAGATTGGCATGATTTTGATGGATGTGGTTACTGCCTACCTTTATGGCTCACTTGATAATGAGATATACATGAAAATTTCCCGAGGGATTTAAAATGCCTAACGCACATAATTCAAAGTCCCGGGAAATGTTTTTAATCAAATTGCAAAGATCTTTGTATGGTCTAAAACAATCAGGACGTACGTAGTATAATTATCTTAGTGAGTATTTATTAAAGGAAGGTTATATAAATGATTTCATTTGTCCATGTGTTTTTATAAAGAAAACAACATTAGAATTTGTTGTACTTGCCGTATATGTCGATGACATAAACCTTATTGGAACTCCTAAAGAACTCCAAAATGCAATTGATTATTTAAAGAAGGAATTCGAGATGAAAGATCTTGGAAACATAAAATTATGTGTCGGTTTGCAAATTGAACATATGGCAAACGGGATTTTTGTTCATCAATCTGCCTACATAGAAAAGGTATTAAGACGGTTTTACATGGATGAAGCACATCCATTCAGTACTCCGATGGTTGTTCGATCACTTGATTTGAATAAGGATCCATTCCGGCCTCAAGAAAAGAATGAAGAGCTACTTGATCTTGAAGTACCATATCTTAGTGCAATTGGTGCACTCATGTATCTTGCTAATATAACAAGACCTGACATAACTTTTTCAGTCAATGTCTGAGCAAGATATAGCTCTGCTCCTACAAGGAGACATTGGAATTGAATCAAACACATATTGCGGTGTCTAAAAGAGACTATGATATGGGCTTATTTTATGGTAATAATTGCAGTCCCGATCTTGTTGGTTATGCCGATACTTAGTATTTATCCGATCCACACAGGCTCGATCTCAAATAGATTATGTGTTTACCTGTGAAGGCACTGACATATCTTGGCGATCGACTAAGAAATCAATCGTGGTTACTTCATCTAATCATGCTGGGATAATTGGTATTCATGAAGCAAGTCGAGAATGTGTGTGATTGAGGTCTATAATACATCTTATTCGAGACAAATGTGGTTTGAAGTGTGACAAACTGCCCATGATCTTGTATGAAGACAATGCATCATGCATAGCCCAATTGAAGGGAGGATTCATAAAAGGAGATAAGACAAAGCACATTTCACCAAAGTTACTTTTCACATATGATCTTCAAAAGAATGGTGATATCAATGTGCAACAGATTCGTTCAAGTGATAATATAGTTGATTTGTTCACCAAGTCTCTACCAACGTCAACTTTCAAAAAGATAGTGTACAAGATCGGGATGCGAGGGCTCAAGGATGTGAATTTATGCTATCATCAGGAGGAATTAATACGCGTTGCACTCTTTTTCCCTTACAAGGTTTTGTCCCACTGGGTTTTTCTTGCAAGGTTTTTAACGAGGCAATCGAAATGTGTATTATTAAACATGTGTACTCTTTTTCCTTTACTAGATTTTTTTTCCCACTGAATTTTATTTAGTTAAAGGTTTAACGAGGCACATTATTTATTAAGTAGACACTCAAGTGGGAGTGTTATGAATAGAATTGTAATTAGAGTGAATGTCTATCTTTTGGAGAGTTTTACTTTGTGGCTAAGCCAATTCCCCTATAAATAGAAGGATTTTATCCCATTATAAATCATCCCAAAATTTAATAAGAATTCCTTCACTCTCTTTCTCTGCAATACTATTCTTTTCCTTGTTTTATTTCAAAAAGAAAATGTTCGATATGCTTTACTCATGTCATACATCACCAATCTTAACAATGTCAATATTGCATTAGGTGGACCAAAAATAAATTTAAAAAAAATTAGTATTGACAAACAAGCCTCAAATTCATGTAAATTTAGCGAAAATAGGACAATTATTTCTACATAACGACGCCAATTATTTGAATTTTTAGTCGTGTTAGTAGGTATATTCCAATTTTGCTAGAAATCATTTTTTGTATTGTTAGAGAACTATGTACCAATAAAAAATATTGAGAATTTTTAGTGTTACAGAAGCTAATTTTTTAAAAACCATACTATGAAAAAGCTTAAATATAACAATACAGACGATAAATGATTCATAGAGCAAATCCAAATTTTTTCTAAATTAAGACCACTGTTAAGGAATATTTAGCGTAAAAAATTAAACTTTTTAGCAATCTCTCTAAATATTGATTATTGATTATCATTTAGTTATTAATTGATCGTCTAATAGAGTTATCACATTACTTACCTGCACCCTGCCCTTCCATTTCGTATATGGTTACTTATTTTTTCATTTAAGATACATCTTTCTTCCAAAATAAAATTAAAAAAACAACAAAAATGAGCAAAGAAGAACACACATTGGGGGCATAGAACTAAACCAAGAATTCAAGGAGAATAGTGTTCACAGTTAGCTGGGAAATGATACTCAAAACCATTTCTACTTCAAACACATTACCTAATACGTGAAAAGACCACAAAACTTTAGTCTGTAGGTCACATAAACACAACAGTAATACATCAGACTTCACCAGATGAGAATGCAAACGCAGACAACTGAGAGACATAGACATATATAAGTATATGTTCAGTTTCCAGATTGGGTTTGCGACCTTTGTGGGGGTTAATGATAATTCCAATACTAAGTTATCTTAATTACATAATATTTATCCCGGATACCCGAAGTTTACTATGACGCTGCAATGCGAGTACTTTCCATATCAAAACCCAAAATGTTCTGATGTTATAACTGCTGATTTGTCCATTCAGATGCGTTTGGGAGGATTATATGGGATACGTTCATCTTGACATAGATTCTGCAGAAAAAAAATATTAAGTAAATAACTACGCAAAGCAAATAAACAACTTAACGTGGAGCAATATGTGACCTTAAACGAAAATCACTTCCAGAAAACCAACTTGATTATAATTTGGCAAATACTTATTAGCATACTGTATAAGGAATAGTGCTCCCAAAGTAACTCAAATATGCTTTAACGAAGATAAAAATCGTAACTCTCCACCCGTAAAGATGACTTTTTGCAACAGGAAATTGGAAAAAGATAATAGAATTCAGTTAGTTTTATCAATTGCCTACACCCACATGGTATCAAGATACTGCCTCTGTAGCTATCGCATGCTTAGACAATGTAAAATCCAAAAAAGAAGAGAGAAACTAAGATTTGACAAGTCTAAGTAGGCGTTTGGACATAAGAATTGTGACTTTTTGAAAAAAAAGTAGCATTTGGAGTTAAGTTGAATAATGGTATTTGGAATTAGAAATTATATTTGGATATGCATTTCTCTTGAAAAAATATTGTACAGTGGGGGAAAAACTTTTTTCTGAAAAACTTGAAAGTGGTTCTTGGCTTTTGAAAAACTCATTTTCGAAAAATCTCCAAAAACGTATAAATTTTCATGGACAAACAAGTTTTTGAAAAAAAAATTCGGAAATTCAGAAGAAAAAAAAACTATGGACAAACGGGTCCTTAACCCAACACAGAGAGGGATAATCCTCACCAACCTAAAAGGAAAGACAAAAGGACTTTGAAGTAGCAACGATCTGGCATCACTTACCTGCAAATCTTCCGGAAGTGCCTCAGAAACAGCAAGCGTGTAACAACCAGGGACAGATCGTGCTGCAAATGTTAAAAATAAAAAAAGGGGAGAATTCAGGTCAATAATATACCCCGTTATGCAATAGGAAGCAAACAAAATTTTGGCTAAAGATGAAAGGATATTTACCAGCATACAATATTCAGACAGAAAACATTAGCAACAACCACCACCCTGGGGAATGTAGTGTGTACACAAACAAAATGTGTGTTGTAATCTTTCTCTATTGCATTGAATGGACTAGAAAATAGTTACAGAGCATCGACGCTCAGCTTTTTACTATTGCACTTTCACCTACCCATGCAATTTGCAATCTAATGTTCAATTTTTTTTTTTTTTTCTTTTTTTTTTATTTCATTAGTTTTAAAGAATTAGACTAAAATAAAGGGAAAAACTTGACTTCTGCACCTCTGTAAGGTGGTCCAGAACCTTCACTTTTTTTTCTTGCTTTCTAATGGCTGGGAACAATGGAATATTTAAGACATCAAAAAGGATAGGTGAAATAAGTTTTCAGCCTCTCATTCTCCAAATAGTAACACCTTATTCCTTCATCTACACAGCTCGTGTCCATTCTTCATTGCTGAGAGCCAAGGACATGTGAAACATCTACCTAGTACAGGTTAATACCTTAGTCCTTCAACTAAATGGGACGTCCTACTTGTGAAAGCATACCGTGGAAGATAGAATACAACTCACTACATCTTATTATAATTATGAACTGCAGTCAGGTTGCAAAATTACAATCATGACTATGAACCTACCATTGCTCTACAGAAGCTAATAAAGGTGAAACAACTTGGCTAAAATTTGCACTGTTGTCTGGTATTGACTACCTTATGAGGAAAGCTCCTTAGTTTGAGAAATCCTTTCATTATTTGTGGTAAGGACACACATCTTTTGATTTATTTCAGAAAATCAGACCTTTCCTAATACTCCCTCCTATTTTTGAGTATTTCCTCTACCTAGAGCCCTATATATCAAGCAGGAATTTACCGTCTCCGACTAAAACTTCTAGCTGTTTTCCAAGCAAATACGATAGGAATTTGAGCATAATATCATCAATATTTGCATTTTGAAGGTCTTAAGTGCTCTACTGATTCAATCCGTAAACTTGCACTGAAGATCTTTGTAGTCTAATTAAGACTGCTGCTTTCTTAAGGCCTAGTGTATTGAAAAGCTACCATCCATGGTTCCCAAATGTTATATTATGTTAAACAGCCTCACTAATGTTTGTCATAGTGATGCACCACAGAGTAGAAAACTAGGATGATGTGTCCTTTTTTTGGGGGGGGGGGGGGGGGGGTGTGCTAGGAAATATGTCACTAAACAATGAACTCTAAATCAATTGGAAAGAAACAAAGGAAAATTATGGTGGTGCAAGGCCCTATTACTCACTTATGGGCCAAATAGGAAAAGGTTATGAGCAAGAAGACATCTGAATAAGCACTTCCCTGATGGAATATTTTCTTCTGACAAACACCAAATGCAACAAATCGAGATGAACGTATTGATCTAAGTAAAAATAGACTAGCAGAGTAACAGGCCATCACAGTTAGCATCATGAAACCACTATCTAAAATGTGTCTACCATGGTCCCATTCACAGAATTTCCAATCATTTTGCACAGGCTTGTGTCAAAGAGATATTTGAATTTAAAATGGCCTTTAACGTTCAACCACCATGTTGCTAATTATTAAGGCAAAAATGAAGAAAGTAGCAAAAGTAAGAATCCCTCAAGCATTCCACTTAGCCTCAGTTTACTACTTTCTACCATGGGCCTCTAAATATGTTCCACACATTTACAGGAAAGCTAATGTCCAAAAAAAGCTTGAAATCAAACTTTTTCATTTGAAGCTCAGTGTACCAGACTACCAGGCTGGTAAGTACTAAGGCAATATTTGCACATTAACCAATTTTTAAAAAAATCATCAAAAAGCAAAGAATAACAACATATTGCAAAGTGTGACAACGTCTCTTAAGTCGACAGGCTTTATTTAGCTAATTAAGAAGTTTATCCTTTGAGGATAGTGGATACATAAAAATTAAAAGCTACCAAAATAGTGATCCAAACATCTAAAAATGTATATCAAGGACCAGAATTTATATTATCAAATGCCTGAAGAACTTTCACAAGATGCCAAGTACAGCAAACCTGAGAAAAAAATCATTTTTTTGGAAAAAATCATAAATAAACACTGACACTTACACCAAGGATGCCACCCTTACAAAAAACTATACAGGTCGACTCAAAGGTTAATGAACATTAAGAACCCTTGACGTAGTTAATAGCAGTAAGCAATTCTAATTTCTAGGCATGAGAACCTTTTTTCCCGCCTAGGAATAACAACTTCGGCTCATGTCATTTTTTGTGAATAAATGGAAAAAGGATATCTCATAATTACTACTAATACTATGAAGCACTTTTACTTATACCAAAAAACAACTACTTACATACACAATCTCAAGCATGCAAAATATACCAAATAAATGAACAAATCTCATCAAAGTTATAAGAAAGTAAGAGTGGTTGTAGATACCAATTCGAAGCCACCGGGCTGCCCAACTCCTAGTTGGATCCATGACGGAGATCAAACTGTTAAATTGTAGCTCCAAAGTTAATAACTAAAAACTAACTAGGCCCATAAAACATAACAAAGAAAAAAAGAAAAGGATAAATTCACCATACCCTGTAAAATTAGAAGTAGTGCAGTCCCCTACACGTTCATAATCTTCATCCATCTTGAAAAAGGGACAGTTCTCACATCCTGATTCCCTAAACTGCAATTTACCAAATAATCACCCATCAAAAAACATAAACGCCACTACAGTTTTTATTTTTTATTTTTTATTTTTTTTATGATATTGGTGCTCGGGCCATCTTGCGCAAATCTCGACTGTTCCACCGGATACCTATTATCTCTCACCAACAAAGGCACCGGGTAATTCTACCCACCAAGACTTAAACAGATGGGAAGAAATCACATTGAACCCGAGACCTCATAATTCTCTTCACTTTATTGACTATTAGGCCATACCCTTGGTTGCACCTCACTACAAGTATATCCACCAAAAAAAAACTAATTGATTCATTTTGTTTCCCTTAAAAATGTTAAAGACTCCGACTTTTTGAGGGAAAGTTATAGCCTATTCCAGACCCAGATACAAAAACATAAAAATAATTTTCTTTTTTTGTTTCTCACCAGTATCCACCACCTGCATTGGAGCCCGACTAATCTCAAATCTCAAACCTCTGATTAAAGGTGGAAAAATCCAATTTCTCTGGCTACAACCTTGGTGGTAAAATAATCTAACTATAATTATACATCAAATTATTCATATAGCTCCCAAGATTGATACATAGTTAAAATTGATTAACTAATTGATGAATAAAAAGTTGAAAGATTAAAAGCAAATTGATGGGTATTGAAGAAATAGAAAAAGGGAACCTGGTCGTAGGTTTTAACAAGGCGGCAACGGAGACAAGCCCTCAGTTCATGCCCAAAACTGGTCGGAATTTGTGCTGCTTGTTGGCTTCCCATTCTTCCTCGTACTTTGGTGTCGCTACCACTGTGTTTCCTTCGCTTGCTTTCGTGTGTTGCTAATAAACGGCTAATCAATTTGTGTGCTGAGGGACTACAAATAGATTTTTGGAGTTCGATGTTTTTCCCCTAGAGTTTACTAAAGTTCTATTAACCCCCACTAAAGATAATTTATATATTAAGTTTTAAGTCCTAGTTTGGGGTCAATTTGGTTTGTCTTTTAAAATTAAAATAGGGTGTATTCGTATACTACGATCAATCACCCCGTTAAATTGTATTTTGATCTTTGTCACAACTTCATCTAGACAACTTCTTCTAAAATCACTAATAGCAATATCAGTCATCAGAGCTCCATGTCGATCTCCTAATATTAATTGATGAATGAACACGCCCAACTATATCTTCTAAGAGGTCTAGTCGTCGTTACAAATATAATCCGGTTAACAAGTCTGGAGTCGAATCTCACAGGGAATTAATTTACTAATTACAACCACTAGACTCACACGAATTCAAGTAATCAACCTTCAAAAATATTAAATAATGAATTAGATGTTTACTAACTAAAAGCCAAGTAATAAAAATACAGTAGTTGATAACTAATGAAGGACATGTTGTAGAGAAGATTTGAACAGTCTAAGATTATGATTTCCCCTATTGTCGGAATCATCCCCGCTATGTTTCCTATAAATTTGCTTAAGTATTCTCTACCGATCATGAGTACTTTGAGTGTCGTAATTCTCTTCTGAGTAACTGGCACTAGTTTACTACTCACTAGGATCGCGCCAAGGTTTCGTTATTCCTAATCCCACCTTTAAACCCTCCATATTGATCCCTCACATACGGTAGGAGTGATGTTGTTCAACAACTACCTAAATATGTATTCTTTTTCAAGCAATACACACTAAATAGGCACAGTCGATTGGGAGCTCTTCAATCAACCACAATGTAAACGTAGTTGAATAAATAGAGAAAAAGCGAAGGCAAATCTATATTAAACGTAATAGGAAAATCATGCTCCAATAGGTTCCATAAAAAATCCTATATTAGAAGTTTAGCTACTCATATTTATAGTAACAATTTCCTAAGTATTTTGCATAAATAAATTACAAAGAAAAGATGAAGGAATGTGGAGCTCGATGATTCTTTCCCCCAAAAGTTGTCCACGTACTATTCTTTCCTCTGGTCGCAAAAATTTCCATAAAAGTAGTGTTTAATGACTATTTATATGTGTAGGAAAGAGACATAAACAAAATAACCAAATTCAAAATCAAATAAGAGACAAAGTAGACTTTAAAAATCCGAAATACACTTGCCACGAGCCTCGCCTCACAAGGCAAAATGCGAGCTTCACCTCTCTACGCACTGTGCCTCGCAAGCTCCGTAGCGAGCTCCTCCTCGCTTTAGACTTCACGTCGCCAGCTCCATAGCGAGCAAGATTGCTCGCGTCGCCCACTCTGTCGTGTTCAAAATGGCTCGCTACGCCTGCTTCTTTGATTAAATCATGCTGCCTAACTTTTCAAACTCCTTTCTCATTCTCGTTTCTGTTTCTTTTTCAAATTCCCTTGCATTGTTTCTTTTTTGTCTCTTCAATCGTTGCTCCATATAGCATTATAATACTTCTAATCATTAATCAATAAATGATCATGGTCTATTTTTGTAGTGTATAAAATATATATAAAATTTTTACTTTGTTCCCAATTTTATTTTTAACGTACTTATATATAAAATAAACTAACAAATATAGTATAGTTTAGCATTAAAGCCCTAAAATGCAAGGTAAGTAACGCACTAAAAATATGTAGTTATAGTCAAGCATCACTACCCCACACTTAAACATTACTCGTCTTCGAGCAATCAAATTACACTTTATATAGACACGACCTTTTTAAACAATTCTCCTACTCATCATACCAGAATCTTTAAAATAGACTAAGCACAAGAGTATAACATATTCACCTCAAGATTTGACTCACAAGTACCATGCATTATCCACAACTCACTCACTTACTCTAAAATAGAGGTCAATGACATAACCTTTTCCGTCATGAATCAAGTTCCCTCACACAACAAAAGAGACTAGTTCCGCACATAATAAAATTTAAGAATAATTAGGATTTCAAGATAGAAAGAATATACTCACTCACTCCCAGAAATAACATTCATATGCCACAAAAGATGCTCCATAGGCTTGTCCATAGTATATTATTCTACTAATCGAGCTCATTCAGTCTAGGATCAAGTAAGACTTTAATTGGTTGTAATGTAGGTTGTGGGTCGGGTAGGATACATTTGGATAATAGAGTGACTACACCTCCCTAAGTACTTTAATACATATACTTTAACATTCAAGCCCATACTTATGTCAAACCAAAACTCCACCTTCACATCAATGTATATTACTCCATACTTTTTTAAGCACAATTACATCAAAATCCATCACCATCAAGGAATATTCTTCACAACTATACAACTATTTTTTTTTTCAATTCAAGTGTCTTTTTTTCAAAACAGTGCACATTTCTCCTCATTTCATTTGTTCTACTCAAAAGCCGAACCACCACCCCACACTTTAACTTTTACATAATTCATAACAATTCAAGTGTTCATGAGAGGTGACAAGGTTCAGATAGATGGTTAATTCAAACAAAGGGGTAAAACTTGTAATTTGGTTGCCAAAAAAATAGGATTACAGGCTCAAGGGGGTTAACTACGTCACATAACATTTAGGCAGGTAAATTATATATATCTGACTCAACAAAGAAATACCTATCACTTCCTAGAGTGAACAAGACTACTATTTCGCTTTGCAAACACACAGGGCAAGTTTTAGATATCAACTGCAATGCACAGAATACACATAACCTCACACACACATGGCACATAACTCACATAATAGCATTCCTGAAAGTACATATGATCCTAGTAAATGGACTAATATTGATACAAAATTGAGAGATTTATTAGTAGAAAATTTAAGATTATACGATTTAAGGTACTTATACTAGAATCCAAATTATGATTTCCCCTATTGTCGGAATCATCCCCGCTATGTTTCCTATAAATTTGCTTAAGTATTCTCTACCGATCATGAGTACTTTGAGTGTGGTAATTCTCTTCTGAGTAACTACCACAATTTACTATGCATATTATTCCGAACTACGCTAACTGGCACTAGTTTACTACTCACTAGGATCGCACCAAGGTTTCGTTATTCCTAATCCCTTTAAACCCTCCATATTGATCCCTCACATACGGTAGGAGTGATGTTGTTCAACAACTACCTAAATATGTATTCTTTTTCAAGCAATACACACTAAATAGGCACAGCCGATTGGGAGCTCTTCAATCAACCACAATGTAAACGTAGTTGAATAAATAGAGAAAAAGCAAAGGCAAATCTATATTAAACGTAATAGGAAAATCATGCTCCAATAGGTTCCATCAAAAATCCTATATTAGAAGTTTAGCTACTCATATTTATAGTAACAATTTCTCAAGTATTTTGCATAAATAAATTACAAAGAAAAGATGAAGGAATGTGGAGCTCGATGATTCTTTCCCCAAAAGTTGTCCACGTACTATTCTTGCCTCTGGTCGCGAAAATTTCCTTAAAAATGGTGTTTAATAACTATTTATATGTGTAGAGAAGAGACTACTTTTACATAATTCAAGTGTTCATGAGAGGTGACAAGGTTCAGATAGATGGTTAATTCAAACAAAGGGGTAAAGCTTGTAATGTGGTTGCCAAAAAAATAGGATTACAGACTCAAGGGGGTTAACTACGTCACATAACATTTAGGCGGGTAAACTATATATATTTGGCTCAACAAAGAAACACCTATATCACTTCCTAGAGTGAACAAGACTACTATTTCGTTTTGCAAACACACAGGGCAAGTTTTAGATATCAACTGCAATGTACAGAATACACATAGCCTCATACACACATGACACATAACTCACTCAGGATTGGTTTTATCAAGACACTCTAGTCAAAGCAGTTAAGAAAATTTAAGATTATACGATTTAAGGTACTTATACTAGAGTCAAAAGCTGAGTCTAAGCGTCACAACGAGAGTACTCAGTATTCTCAAGGCATAACAAAGTCAAGAGATATTGCTTCAATTTAATTCATAGCACAATGGTTCCTACTCCTAAAAAAATAAAACTAACTACACCTGGTTCAATCAAAACCCTTAGAAAAGAACCGCAACACAAAGAAAAACCAAAGAAAATTACTACACTACCTAAAAAAAAATATTTTTTAATTTTGAAATCTGATTTCATGACCTGGAAAAAGCTCTACAAGTCTTGTGGAATCGTATGTGATCATTAATCAATATTGAGAATTTCCAGGTATTTATCTCTTTTGCTTCATAGTATCCTTAATTATTACTCTCAAATAATTATCTCTATATTTCTTTTTTACACACCTTAAGAAAATATTAAATATGAGAGGTTTTTTTAAACTTTTATTTGTGTCTAAAGATATAATATTTCTGTATTTAATATTTAGTCGTAATTGAGGTATTTGTAGTACAATTAATATTATAAGGGTAGAATAGGAGAAAAATAATTAATTTAGTCTTGAACTTTTAAAATAAAAAATAATTTGAGACAAATATTTTTAAAAATCATGACATATAATTTGAGTGAGAAGAAATATTTTTTACTATGGAGTGAAATTATGTGACTGATATAGTAACTCTCATATTTTTCGACATTGACTGATACATTGAATTGTTCAGAAATGACAAAAATCTGCTCTTTCTTAAGTTTGTTCTTTGTGGTCAATGTTTGGAGTAAATGTGGATGGTGTACTTGTTGTTCTTAACTTACTGTATGCGGTAAAAATAGCATGAGTTAGTCAGTTTTTGTACTGATCATTTAATAATAGTCAGTATTTGCCAAGTCATTAAAAAATAGCCACTAATGTATGCTATTTAGAGCGTTTATACCCTCCGTTTCAAAATCGGTTCGTTCTTAATCCTCACGTTAATCAGACGGCCCGAAAATGCCATTATTGACTAACAGAGCCAATTTCTTCCATTTAAAATCTCATAGTAATTTTTTTTTTAATAAAAAGACCACATACAATTAAATACTTCTCACCCACTCGCAATTTTAACCCCACCCGATCCCATCATTTACTTTTAACTTTATCGTTTTAAGAAAGTAATATTTTTGCTTGCGTTTAATTTTGAAAGTTGAGCAATATTTGTGAAAGTACACTCCAGATCTATAATCGTGTGCTTGTTATATGTGGTCCTGATAACAATCACTACAACATTAGGTGTATATAGCTACAAATTCTTAACTATATATATGAAAATCGTGGCTAATACAGAACAATAGCCACAAAAATTAAAATTCCGTGGCTATTTACAATTTCATAAAAATATTTAGCTACAAAATAAAATTGGCAAAGCTAATTTATCATTTTGGCGATATTTGCTAACTGGCGTGGCAATAATTACACAAATAACTATAAATTTATTGCTACAATAAAATTCCGTAGCTAATCGTATTTTTTTGCCCCGCATTTGAAGTTACTGAAGCAATAGCAGTTGTATAGCCACAAAAAAATTACTTCTGACAAAATGTTATAGCTAAATAGATATTTTTGCCTCAAGTTATAAAAGCATGTGGCAGTAACTGGATTAATAGCTATTAATTTATTGTTACAACAATATTTTGTAGCTAATCATGCGTGCTTTTGTATTCGTACCCATTTGTTGTGCCACGTTTTAACTTATACCCGCTTTGTAAAAAAATTTGCATTCGTACCCGCTTTTGCGCATAACTTCAGCATGCGGGGCTGAAGTAGCGAAGACAATCACCCAAAACTTTAGCATTCTAGTAGACGGGCCTGAAGTAGCTTGCGAATTTCAGCTCTAGTAAATGGGGTCATTGTAAATGGGTGGACTGAAGTTCCCTAGTTATAAAGACAAAAACTTCAGCATATGGGCTGAAGTTTTGTCTTTTGTAAATAGGGAACTTCAGCATACGGGGCTGAAGTTCCCAAGTTATAAAGACAACAACTTCAACATACGATGCTGAAGTTCCCTATTTACAAAGACAAAAACTTCAGCATATGGGCTGAAGTTTCCAGTTATAAAGACAAAAACATCAGCATATGAGCTGAAGTTTTGTCTTATGTAAATGGGGAACTTCAACATACGGGCTGAAGTTCCCAAGTTATAAAGACAACAACTTCAGCATACGGGGCTGAAGTTCCCTAGTTACAAAGACAAAACTTCAGCTCTAGTTGTTGTCTTTGTAAATTGGGGAACTTCAGCCCCGTATGCTGAAGTTATTGTTTTCATAACTTGGGAACTTCAGCTCTAGAGCTGAAGTTTGTAACTGGGAAACTTTAGCTCGAGAGCTGAAGTTTTGTTTTTGTAACTGGGGAACTTTAGCCTCGTATGCTGAAGTTTTGTCTTTATAACTGGCGAACTTCAGCTTAACTAGTGAACTTCAGCTCAGCGAGAGAAAAGGGAGCTGAAGTTATTTAAAAAGTGAGTACAAGTTAAAAGTTTATAAAAAAGTGAGTGTAGGTTAAATGAGGGCGACCAAATAGGGTGCCCCGCGTAATTTTTACGTTTTTGCCACACGTCTGAAATTACTGTAGTAATATTAATCTTTTAGCCACAAAATATTACTAGAGACAAAATGTTGTAGCTGAATAGGTATTTTTGCTTCAATTATAAAAATTTGTTGCAAAAACTAACTACAAGTATATTTTCCATGGCAAGATATTTTATCATTACAGCTACAAAATAGAAAATTTTAGTAGCAATAAGTATTAGTCCTTAGCCACGAACCATGTAATTTGTAGCTAACTTTTAGTTACGCTACTTCTTACTACGAACGTTACGGAATTTTTAAAATGAAGATACAAAATTAATCTATTATTATTAGCAAACTGTTGAATTATGGTTGATTGGTTCCGCAGATAGACCGATCATTGATTGAGCACAATGATCACGGTAAAATTCCAGAAACCCCACTAGAATGAAGATAAAATTGGTACACATTATATAATATAAGAACTAATTTTATCCCACCAACAATATGTCTTTACATTATATAATCATATGTGGTCTTTTTTATGTGGGGAAAATGGCGAGTGGGTGGTATTTAATTATATGTGGTCTTTGGGATTTTAAAAGGGAGAAATTGGCTCTATTAGTCAATAATGGCATTTCCGGGCTGTTTGGTTAACGTGAGGGTTACGAACGAACCGATTTTAAAACGGAGGGTATAAACGCTCTAAATCACATACATTAGGGTTATCTATGGCCCTTTGCCGTTGTTTTTCATGCATATATCATTGGCCCGATATTTGCCAACATACTCAAAATGGCTAGACAGGTGGCACATTTTGGCTAGCGCCGCTGGCCGACAGCTCTCCCAAGATAGTAGAAGCTCTGATTTATAAATTATTAAAATATCTCTATAATACTTTATTTATCCACCACACGTCTCTACTATTCTTCACGCAATTAAAATAAGCTAGTAATACTCCTATTTATAATAATATGAAAATTACTAATACTAGAAACGCAAAAATCTATTTCTATACTAATTTGATTACAAATCTTAATTAAATATGAAGTAAATAAGGCCAAATACCTAGACGATCCCTCAAACTTTTATTAATATATAAGAAGCTGCCTCCAAGGTGGGCTCTAACACTATAGTGGGTAAGGCTTGTGCCTTTGGGACCCATATTTTTTAGAAATAATATATATTTTTATAGGTTTATAAGTTATAAAGAACAATAATATGTAGTACTTTTGTACTTTTCATATAAGAGAAAAGAAAACCTAATAAAGTAAGGATTTGACTTATTAAAAATGATACAGGAATAGTTTTTAATTTGATTTGATTTGACAATTTCACTTTTTGCTCCTTCTTTCCCAACGTTCAATCTTACTCTTTATATTCCAGATCCTACATGACTTCTTCCTTCTCTTTATTCTTGCTCACTTTCTTGAGTTCTTTCTCCAAGATTTCTCCTTTTCTCCAAAATTTCATTATTCGTATTCTTTCTCCAAAGTTTTATTAGTTCAAGTATTCAATAATATTTTTAAACTTCTAATAGTGGTATACTTCTATTACTCTATACAAAAAATATAGTACAGTTTTCAAGCTTTAGAGCAAGAATTTTGAAGTAGACAAGCAACAACTAGATATTTTGGAATCAACGTCTTAATTCTTCAAACTTCTTGAATCGGTGATCGGGTAATATCTTTCTAACTTTCTAGTATTATTTTTATTTGGTATTCTGTATTTATTAATTTTACTCCATACATATTGTTTAAATTTTTTCTAAAATTTAAATATACCAACAAGAAAATATGAATTCCGTTTATTCAAAACTTCAAAAGAAAATAAAAGTTGAAAATTTAATAAAATCTCAAAAAGGAGCTCTTGATAAAATTTTGACAAACAATAATAAAGCTAAATCGAAAAATGTAGGAGAATGTTCCGTAGATGAACAAGTCACTAAGAGGTTTCTGAGAAATCTGACGAAGATCTCAAGAAAATCAAGAACTAATAAATGAATTGAATAATAGCATTCCTGAAAGTACATATGATCCTAGTAAATGGACTAATATTGATACAAAATTGAGAGATTTATTAGTAGAAAGGGACCAATTAAAGGATAAATTCTTAATGCATTTTCTACTACACATTATTTTCAAAAATTAGCAAATGGGGAAAGACATGAAAGAAGATGATTAGTTTATTCCAAAGATATTGATATAGTATTTTGTTTTTGTTGCAAGTTGTCTAGTGTTAGTATTAGTAAACTAGTTAGTGAAGGTAATAGAGATTGAAAAAATCTTAGTACTAAGCTTAAAACTCATGAAACAATGAACGAACCTATTATTAATATGAGCATGAATTGACTTAGAAATGACATTGTGCAAAAATAAAATAATTTATAAAGATATGCAAGACCAAATTAATAGAGATAAAGATCACTGGAGGAATGTATTGTCAAGAATTATTGCCGTCATAAAAACGCTTGGAACAACTAATTTGGCATTTATGGGGGGGGGGGGGGGGNCAGGAAAACAGCGGAAATTTTTAAGTTTTATTGAAATGATTACAGAATTTGATCCCATCATGCAATGCAAGAACATATTCGGCTAATTAAACATGATGAAATTCAAAATCATAACCTCGGACATAATATACAAAATACATTGATAAATTTATTGGCAAGTGAAATTAAGAATAATACTATTGAAAAGATTATAGAAACAAAGTATTTCTCAGTCATACTTGATTGCACCCAGATACAAGTCATCAAGAACAAATATCTTTTAAATTGCGAAGTATGGATATTTCATCAACTCCAATAAAAATTATCGAATATTTTTTAGAGTTTTTAAAAGTGGATGATACAAGTGTAAAAGGTCTTTTTGAAGTTATTCTAAATGAAATAAAAAATATTGGACTTGATATTGATAATTTAAGAGGACAAGGATATGATAACGGATCTAATATGAAGGGAAAACACCAAGAAGTGCAAAAAAAAACTTCTCGATATAAATTCTAGATCTTTTTATATACCATGTGGTTGTCATAATCTAAAATTGGTACTTTGCGACATAGCTAATTCTTGTAGGAAAGCTATATCATTTTTTGGAGTGGTACAGCATATATATTCACTGTTTTCTTCTTCCACTAAACGGTGGAAATTTTTAAAAGATAGTGTGCCCACTCTAACTCTTAAATCATTATCACAAACTGTCACGATCCCAAATTTTGCTCCATGGGATATCGTGACGGCACCTAATCTTAAGACTTGATAAGCCTATCAAACATGCGGAAATAACTGAATTAATAATTAAAATCTTAAATCTCAATAACTCAGTACATATGAAAATTTCCCAAAACTCGGAGAAATACAAGTCACAAGCTCTATGAAGTAACACTAAATATCTCTATACATCAGAGTCTAATAAGGATAAGGAAACAACATAATATAGGTAGAGGGGGACTCCGAGTCCTGCGGACGCCGGCGAGTATACCTTGAAGTCTTCAGGTATGAACTCAGCTCACAGATACCTGGTCTAGTAGGAAATACCTGGATCTGCACAAAAAGATGTGCAGAAGCGTAGCATGAGTACACCACATCGGTATGCAGTAAGTGCCAAGTCTAACCTCGGTAGAATAGTGATAAGGTCAGGTGAAGACCCTACTGAAAATAATAAGAAACATGACGAAAAGTTTAACAATATAATAATAATAATAGCAATGATAATAAAACAAGTAAGGAATATGCCATAATTTAGCTACACAGAATAAAGGAAAATAATACACCACAGAAGAAAACATGAATTTACATGTTAAGGAAAAATCAAACAACCAAAGACAAGTACACCGATAGAGAATTATCAACAAGCGCACTCCCGAGGTACTGCCTCGTAGTCCCAAATCATATATAAATTCACAATATTTCCTTATATCACTACGGGAGCCTTCACATTTAGTTTTAAAAATTATTTTTTTCGAAATAGCATCCCGCGTTTTAGCCCACCTTATCACACTTCATGGCTTCTAGTAGTTCATTTACTAGCCACGCGTATCAAACCCACCTTATCTTACCCCATACGTTTCAACACCTAAATCTTATACTACCGCATGCGTATCAATATTATAACATATCACAAATCGCACCTAAAGTGCCCAAATATCACAACTTGCTAAAGAAATTAACAATAACATTATTTTCCAAAATAAGGAGCCCACGACTCAACCACAATGTACACGAAAATCTCAACAAAATAACCAGAAGTGAACAACCCAACAGAAATAATATTTCACAGTTTAACACTTTGCCTCAAGTGATTCACGACCTTTATATCTCAATACCAATTCCAACAATCAAATATTTCAAGTAAGTAGTTAAACTTTCTCTAACGATCCGACCGGTCGTTTTGAGCTCTAGCGTGTCGTTCAACAGTTTGAGGCCATGAGCGACTTCACTTCAGGTATTATGACTTGTACGTGTGGTCGGAATTGAAGTTTGGGGAGTTCGAGTTGATTTGGAAAGAGAATTTTCATTTCGGAAGATTTCAGTTGGAAGAATTGACTAAGGTTGGATTTTTGAGTAAACGACCTCGGATTCGGTATTTGAAGGTTCTAGAAGGTTTGCATGATGATTTCAGACTTGGGCATGTGTTCGGATCGGGTTTTGATGACCCAGGAGCGTTTCGACGTCTATTGTGGAAGTTGGCATTTTGGGAGAAATTCGTAAATTTGGGTTGAAGTGCATTTCAATGTTATCGATGTCCGCTTGGGATTCCGGGTTTGGGAATAGCTCCGTATGGTGATGCTGATATTGGGAGCGCGTTCTGAAGTGGATTTGGAGGTCCATAGGTCATTTTGGAGTCGTTGGCGAAAGTTAGAAATTTGAAGGTTTTTGAGAAGTTGGACCGGAAGTGGACTTTTTGATATCGGGGTTAGACTTTTGGATTTTTGTAAAAAAAGTTATGGTCGGTACACTACAGACTGTCCGAGAAGATGAAGAAGAAATTTGTGTTGCACAGGGATGACTTTGGAAGCTTATATCTCAAAATCTATAAGGAATTGAGAGATTACCAAAACATGAAAGTTGTAAATCTTGGTGTCTAGTTTTCAAAGTATTAAACCATTTGTTATTTGGAGTTATATACCAAAAGTTATAGCCATTATACTAGAGGTTGTATGAGAAGTTTGGAAATGGCTTTTGAGTATTTTTGTTCATCTCGAACGCGATGGAGGGCGAACACGAAGAGGGATCCCCTGGGCAGTATATAAGTTTGCGAAAATGGGTTTGGTTCATTTCATCTCATATCCTCCATGGGATCCGACTTAGGAGCGATTTTGGAGCTCCATATTCATCATCCATGTCAAGGTAAGCGATTCCCACATATTGCAAGCTACATATATATATATATATATATATATATATATATATATATATATATTTTAACATGGAAATTCATGAAAAATTAGTAAAAACTTGGGTTTTGATAGAAAACCTAGAAATTGGTATTTTTGGATTTTTACCACGAAGTTGGGCATGTGATTTAGAATAAATGATATATTTGAGTTCGAGGTGCTATGAGTAAAGTTTATCTTCGAAAAATTTCAGAATCCGAGCACGTGGGCCCGAGGGTGATTTTTGTTGACTTTTCGATTGGGTTTAGAAATTATTATAAATTGGATTGTAATGGGTATTTGAACATATATTAATGGGTTTGCGTAATTATTGGCTAATTTTGGGGCGTTGTGCATTGATTTGAGTCATCGAAAGGGCTTGGAAGCCGGTTATGGAACTTCAGAGCGAGGTAAGTCTCCTTTCTAACCTTGTAAGAGGGAATTAGCCCCATAGGTGAAATAAGTAAATATGTGCTTCTATTTGTGGGGGCTACGTACGCACGAGGTGACGAGAGTCCGTGCGTAGCTACTATTATGCTTATGTCCGGGTAGTCTGGGACCCAAAAATATACTTTACTTGCCGTACTTGTAATTTTATTGACTTAAAAGGCTTAATCATTGACCTTGGTAAATACATTTCTAAGAGGCTAAACATCATTTTCTTGACTTCTAAAAGAGAAATTTGCCCTTTTCTTTGGATAATTTTCCCTTGATGAATTCTTGATTGAATGTTTGAATATGTTTATCTTTTGTAGAACGGCCCGAACACCAGATTAAATAGATGCATCTATGGTTCGCGCGCATTCGACCCTATGGCAGTACACAATTTAAATATTATGTTGGATCGGGTCGTACGACCTCGACATGACTTGCTTGGTTGTTTTTGGAATTATTGATAATTAATGTGGCCTCATTGACGAGGATGCAAATTGTTAAAATATGGAAATAAGTTTGAAAATTCCTATTAACAAAATAAAAGTTCACCTGCTTTATGATTATTGAGTTTGCAGTCGCCTTATAAAATCCATGATTTTTCACATTATTGGTATTACATTATTGGACCACTAGTAAGTGTCGCAGTCGACCTCTCGTCACTACTTCTTCGAGGTTAGATGAAATACTTACTGGGTACGCATTATTTTCATACTCATACTACACTTGCTGTGCATTTTTGTTGCACAGGCACATGTATGTCTAGTGGCCTCGTTGGGCGCAGTGGCATGGTTGATACGGAGACTAAGGTGAGCTGCATCTCTCGAGACAGCTCGCAACGAGCAGAGTCTCCTTCAGAGTATTGTAATTTCTTTTCTGTCCAATTTGTATTCCAGACAGTTATTGTATTACATTTTATATTCCTAGAAATTGCTCATGCACTGTGACACCGGGTTCTGGGATGGCTATGGACTATTCAGTATTTAAATTTGTTAAAGACGTCATTATTTACTCAGTGAAGTTCATTATTTATTGTTTAATGTAAGGAAAGAAATGATTTCAAAAATACTAAAAATGAGGATTTAATTAACTTCTTGGTGTTGGCTTGTCTAACAGTGGTGTCCGGCGCCATCACGATCTTTATTGGATTTTGGGTCGTGTCACTTTCAATTAATGAGCACGGAATAAAAAAGGAACAAACCTTCAACTAAACAAGTAGAACAATTAGCAAGAAAAAGGTAAGGCAAATAGAACATGTGAAAATAGACTAATGATGACGGGTATAACATGATAAAATAACTCGGTTAATACGTGACAGGGATTTACACAGTTTAAGCCAGGATTTTCCATATTCTCCCCATGTACACACTCGTTACCTCGCGTACACGGCTTTCACACGTCACAATTTTCATACCAACACCAATCCTGAGGGAAATTTCCCCTACACAAGGTAAGACAAGTCACTTACCTCAAATCACATTGTCTCAATCCACTAGTAGGCCTTTTCCTCGATTATCCAACTCCGAATGGCTTGAATCTAGCCAAAACAATTTCATACTATAAATATAACCATAGGAAATTAATTCGAACGATAAAATTTACGATATTCACAAAGAAATTAAAAAGTCAACTCGAAAAGTCAACGCGGGGCCCACGTCTCGAATTTACAAAAAGTACGAAATCCGAACACCATTCAACGACGAGTCTAACCATACCAAAATTATTAAATTTCGATCACAACTCGGCCCTCAAATCCTCAAATTTAACCTTAAGGGTTATCACAATTTTTCCAACTTAAAATACCAATTAAATGCTAAAAATAACAATAGATTCATGTAATTTAACCAAAATTGAGTTAGGAATTATTACCCCAATATTTTTCTTGAAAATCTCTTGAAAATCGCTTCACCGGAGTTCTCAAAATCCACAAATTGAGGAATGAACATTGAACCCCCTGACTTGGCCATTTTCTGCCTAGTTATGTCGCACGTACGACCTTATTGCCGCATCTGCGGAAAAATCATCGCAGGTGTGGTGTAATGACCCGGTCGGTCGTTACGTAGAACTTGCATTATAATTACTGTTATTGCCTTGTCATAGGTTGGTTATACTGTTTATGATGTGTTAGTGTTGGTAGGCTCGGAATCGGAATGGTTGTAGTGAGAATTTAGCCACTTAGTCTTTAAGAATAGCCTTAAAGTGGGAGAAGTCAACTAAGAGTTGACTTATTGGTAAACGACCTCAGAATGCGGATTTATGGCTCGAATAGCTTCGTTACGTGATTTGGGACTTAGGAGTGTGTTCAGAATTATTTTGTGATGTTCGGTGTAGAATTAGGCTTGAATTGGCGAAAGATATTTAACCGTCTCATATTTTTTTTCTTGACTCTTTGAGTCCTTTTATCTTTTGTAGGGTTGGAGAGACATTTTCTCATCAATTCCATCTTCTTCTTATGCTTTCCAAACTTTTGGCATCGCTTTTTCATCAATTCCCTTTATTTCTTCTTTTTGTGAATTCTTTTCTTTTCATTCTTTTTCATTGCCTTTTCTCTCTTATTTATTTTGTGCCTTGTTTTTCACTTCATCACATATCTCGTCTCTCCCCCAAACTTATGCTTTTTGCCTAGCGCCAAGGAATGATCGGGTGCCAAGAGAGGGTAAAAGAATGGTTGAAGGCTTGTACCGTGGTTTGAAAGAAAGGGTTTAAGGCTCAAACGGGTTAACTAGGGAATATGTCTTTTGGAAGGTCATGAAAGTGTTCAATTCTTTGTTCAAGCCAAGGAAAGCCTATAGTCACTTCTCAAGTCAAATTACACCTAGAATATCGCCTAGACAACACTCAGGGAAAGTTCTAGACTAGTGGCATAGAACTTGGACTTGCAATTGTGAATTTCTCACCACTCACAGCTAAAGGATTGATACAGAAATCGAGTCGAGGTCCCACAATGACCTTAGTCGTGTTTTGAGTAACAAAAAATATATGGCCCCGAAGAACCGCCCGATGATTATCGGCCAACACAAGAGTCTCAAGATCGTCACTATCACCATCCTAAACCCAACGGTTTGTCTTTGACCATGGGATCAAAGGCAACTATGTTAGGCCCAAGTGAAGCTTTTCTTGAGGCACCGTTATTGAAAAACAAAACAACAAGAAAAGGAAAAACAGACTCAAACCCTTAAGAAGGTTGTCACACCGTCCATCCTTGGGAAGAGCCACNGTGTTAGGCCCAAGTGAAGCTTTTCTTGAGGCACCGTTATTGAAAAACAAAACAACAAGAAAAGGAAAAACAGACTCAAACCCTTAAGAAGGTTGTCACACCGTCCATCCTTAGGAAGAGCCACTCGGTTCACAAAAATTCCACCTTTGGAATGAACCGTGGCGTTAAGAAAACCAAAGGCTTATTGATCGCGCGAAAACCGAACAAGAAGCTATGAAGGAAAAATAAGAAGCTATAAAATAGAAAAGAAATGCGTAAAGTAAAGTAAAGTGCGTGGGATAGAATGAATATGTACATTAGGGGAATTAGATGAATATACATAGGGGATGAATATTTACAATGGATAGTTAACTCATACATACCAAAATGGATAAATAACATAAAGAAAAAGAAGAAAAATATTGTTTGCATTATACAACCCAATGTATCCAAAATCAAATGCCTATAGGTCCACTCCCCCAACTAAGAGATAGCATTTTCCTCAATGCTATATAGAAAAAATAGTGCACAAAACATGGGAGGGAGAGAGAGAGAAAAGAAAACTCCCTTTTGGCCCTCGCCCTACTGTGGTCCCTATTGCTGTGTAAAATCTGCCGGAGACTGGGACTGTGAAGGATCAGGATCTGCTACTGGCTGTGTCTGTGAAAGAGTTGGGTCTGCTACTGCCTGTGATGGAGCTCTGGTAGGCTGGGCCTCCTGGCTCTGTGCCTGAGTCTGCTCAGTGGGAGGGTCTGCCTGTACAAGTCTGATGTCCTGAGCACGAGGCATAACCTTCCT
The DNA here is from genome assembly GCA_005239505.1 of Nicotiana paniculata. Taxonomy (NCBI): domain Eukaryota; kingdom Viridiplantae; phylum Streptophyta; class Magnoliopsida; order Solanales; family Solanaceae; genus Nicotiana; species Nicotiana paniculata. The sequence goes on from ML331759.1 coordinate 66,178, forward strand.
CTTCTTCAATGGCCTTACCGGATCCTCCTCCCGCACTGACTGAGGCTTTGGCTGCTGCTGTGGTTGTGGCTCTTCAGGGTCTGCTAGTAGCATCTCCAATGGAATCTAATCACCCATTAGCCTGTCGACCTCCTTTCTCCACTTAGCCACCTCCTCCTTTGATGCCCGAGTCTTCCTCAACTTCTTTGTTTCTCTGTCCAGCTTTGTCAATGCACTCTCATGTGCACCCACCGCGTCCAGGATTTTCTTCTGGTTTTCCAAAATTTCTTTCAGAGTGTCCTCAATGGACTGCGGGACCTTTGGTGGGGGAGGAGTAGCTGGGGCTGCCACAACTGTAGGAATTGCAGTCAACTTTGTAGTAGTTGCCTGCATCCAATTGTTGAGGCTTGTCAGTGTTAGGTTCAGCCGGTGAGCAGTCATGGGATAGGCTCTGGTGGAGGGAATGTCAGTGGCGGTGGAGGTAGACGGGCCTGGAACCGCCTCTGGAATGGTAGGCTGGGGAAGGGAAGGTTCTACCACCACCATTGGCTCTTCAGACTGGCTAGTGGAGGCAACAAACTTACCATTTGACTTCTTTTTAGGGTTGTCCTCATCCTTCAAATCATACCAAGAAAAGGGTACTTTGGGCTTGACTTTGGTGTCAAAGAGCTTCTTGGTGACCTCCTGGTCTTCACAGTACATTGTCAGATAATGAGGAAAAGGATAAGAAGTATCACCTGTGCTGACAACCCGGCTAATGACCTCAGACATCACATTCCCCACATTGATGGGGTACCCAGCCATGATAGATTCCACCAGCATAGCCTGACTGAGGGGGAGGGTCTGGTCATGATGGGTCGGGTCTAGCCTGCTGCATACAAAAGTTTCCCACCCTTTTGCTTTGAAGTTAAGGGTCTTCCTGGTGATAGTCTTCCCAGTAGTTAGCCACTCCGGAGTCTCCCCAGGCTTAGCCAAGTGTAAAGCCAACCAATTTCTAGCAGAATCCTTTTCTGCCAGTTTCTCCCGGTACAAGGAATCAACCACATCATCCATCTCCAAATAGTCATTGAGTGAAACTCCATCAAAAGGCACTGTGAGATTGCGGACTTGGGATGCCTTTGAGTCCTTTTCAAGAAATAGCAAATTTGTGTAGAACTCCTTCACTATGTACTCATTTACATCCGGGAGATGCTCAGTGAAGCAAGACCACCCTTTTCTGTATCAGAACTGCTGCTTCACGTTTGGGTTGTAGGTAGACAAATCTTTAAGTGAAAAGGTACGATCCGGAATAAGTGACCGCACAGTCCACAATTCCTTGAATCTGTGAAAGGCCTTCTCACTGACAAAACGATCTTTCCACGCATCCGGATTCCGAGTGCGCTAGACCCCTTCAACCACCTATTCATCCCCCTTGCTATCACTTGAATTCTCCCCAAATAAAGAAGTTGTAGGGGAAGTAGAATATGAGTGTGCGCTGGAGGCGGATTTAGCTGGGGAAGCTGCATGTGCTGGGGCTGGGAGATATGAGACAGGGTCCATTGGAGATGACTGTGATGAGGCCTCCTCTGATGGAGCATACTCACTTCCCGATGGTGAAGGAGGGGATTCTGTAACCCGACTTGGCCGTCAGGATGACTGAGGAGGAATTGAAACTTTGGACGGTTGCCTTGGTGCCCCCGGGCCTCTCCCCCTTTGAGATTCTCCTCTACTAGTGTGTTTACGACCGCCTCCTCAAGATAGCACCATTGCCTGCAAAGTAACATAGGTGAACATAGTTAGTTTCCAGAGCCTTGTTGTGCAGACACTTCAGTAACAATGAAGACTAAACGCACTATTTTTAGGCCACCGCAGACCGCAAAAAGTCAACCGCGGACCGCGGTGGGATCCTCTGATGAGCAAGACTCTCTGGACCTTCACATCGCGGGCCGCGAAAAACCGACCGCGGCCGCGAAGTATGATCCAATGAGGTATCAGTTCTGGAAGGCAGGGGCCGCGGACCGGAAAAAGTTGACCGTGGTCCGCGAAAAGGTGATTTGGATTTTGCAAACAGAAGCACCGCGGTTCGCAAAAAAGGGACCGCGGACCGCGAAAAAGGGACCGCGGACCACGAAAATGGGATTTTACCCAGGGTTTCCAAATTTTGCATTTTCTATGCTAAAGTGTTCATTTAGATGAGCCCTACACGAGTAATCAGTGTAATTGTATTCCAAGGGACTATCATGAACCTATTTGGACTAACCCTAACATTTTACAAGCCTAAAAAGAGAAAAGTTATGAAAAAGAAGATGAAAATAAAGAAAATATAGAAATTAAAAAATTAATGAAGCACAAATACACTTACTAGATGCTTGGATGATAGTTTGGATGAGAAAAACGAATTTCAGAGAATGCAAGAGTAGGACACAGTCGAAGGGAGCTTTGAATAGCTACAGTGCGTAAAGTATGAAATAAAACCCTAGTGGCCTATTTATAGAGAAGAGGTGGGGACCACCCCTCTTACCTACCGCGGACCGCGAAAAATCGATCGTGGTCCGCGGTCAGTCAGTTGTTTATGGCTTAGGAAAAAGCTCATCGCGGTCAGTAAAAAATCAACCGCGGTCGCGGTGCGTTAGGCTCAGAAAGGCATCCTTCAGTTAAATGGGCTTCGCGGACCGCGAAAAGGCGACTGCGGCCGCGAAGCAGATTCCAGTGAACTATTATTGAGCCTTTGGACTTCGCGGACCACGAAAAGGAGACCGCGGTCGCGAAGTTAATTCCAGAGAGGTTTTGTTTCTACATTTAGCCAAATTTCCTGTGTCAAAATCATCCTACACATCCAAAAACCAGTTAGTGTAACAGTGAAACCTATTCTACCAAGAAAAACAAAGAAATGAAAGTAAAGACACAAGGGTTGCCTCCCAAGAAGCGCCTGATTTAACGTCGCGGCACGACACCTGTTACCGGGATCATTTGAGATGAATAAGTGCCACCACGTGGCTGTCATGGACTTTGCCAAGATAGTGCCTTTCCCGGTGACCATTTACTCTTAAGACCTTACCACTTTTGTTCTTAAGGTCAAGAGCCCCAAATGGAGTAACAAATACCACTTCAAAAGGCCCACCCCACTTTGACTAGAGTTTTCTGGGAAATAGCCTCAACCGAGAATTGAACAATAAGACCAAATCACCAACCTTGAACTCTTTACCTCGAGCATATTTGTCATGTAGGTACTTCATTTTGTCCTTATACAAGGACGAACTGGAGTACGCATGGAATCTAAACTCATCCAACTCATTCAATTGCTCCACCCGAAGATTTGCAGCTACATCCCATTCCAAATTCAACTTTTTCAAGGCCCACATAGCCTTGTGCTCCAATTCCACCGGAAGGTGGCATGCTTTTCCAAAGACCAAGCGATATGGGGACATCCCAATTGGTGTCTTGTAGGCGGTCCGGTAAGCCCAAAGATCATCATCTAATTTCTTAGCGCAGTCGGTCCTATTGGCATTGACCATTTTGGATAAAATGCTCTTTATCTCTCTTTTAGACACTTCAACTTGGCCACTAGCCTGAGGGTGGTACGGGGTAGTGACTTTATGATTGACCCCATACTTGGAAATCAAGGAGTCGAAGTCTTTGTTGCGAAAATGTGACCCTCCGTCACTGATGATGGCTCGTGGAGTGACAAACCTATTAAAGATATTCTTCTTGAGAAAGGCTATCACACTCCGTGCTTCATTGTTTGGTAAGTCCATGACCTCCACCCACTTTGACACATAATCAACCGCAACCAAGATGTACGTGTTCCCACATGAACTCACGAATGGCCCCATGAAGTCGATGCCCAAAACATCAAAGATATCTACCTCAAGAATCAAATTTAAAGGCATCTTATCTTTTTGGAAATTCCCCCGAATATTTGGCATTCATCACACCTCTTCACTAGGTCACTAGCATCCTTATACAAAGTGGGCCAAAATAACCCACAACTAAGCACTTTATAAGCAGTTCTCACCCCTCCGTGATGACCACCATACGGTGAGGAGTGTCAAGACTCAAGGATAGCTAGTTTCTCTTCTTCCGGTACACATCACCGGATCACCCCATTGGTGCAAATCTTGAATAAATAAGGCTCGTCCCAATAGAAATCCAAGCTATCCCTTCGAAGCTTCTTCCTTTGGTTAGAAGAGAGCTCACAAGGGACAACTCCGATGATGAGGAAATTAGCAATATCCGTGAACCATGGCATTTCTATCATTGACATTGAAAGGAGTTGTTCATCTGGAAAACTATCATTGATCTCATGTCCGTCACAAGGACGTCCTTGCTCCTCCAACCGGGACAAATGATCGGCTACTTGATTCTCACTCCCTCTTCGGTCCACGATCTCTAAATCAAACTCTTGTAATAACAAAACCCATCTCATAAGTCTTTCCTTGGAATCCTTCTTGGTCATAAGGTACCGGAGTGCTGCATGGTCAGTGTGAACTATGACCTTGGCACCCATCGAATAAGGGCGAAATTTTTCCATGGCAAAGACTATAGCTAGAAGCTCCTTCTCCGTGACGGTGTAGTTCATTTGAGCAGAATTCATTGTCTTGCTGGCATAGTAGGTTGGATGAAACACTTTGTTCACCCTTTTCCCAACCACATCACCCACAACAACATCACTTGCATCACACATAAGCTCAAATGGTGCACTCCAATCCGGCACCATGATAATGGGAGTGGTGTTGAGCTTGTGTTTTAAAAGTTCAAAAGCTTGCATACAATGCTCATCAAAACTCAATTTAGCATCCTTCTCTAACAGCTTGCATAATGGATTCACCACCTTAGAGAAATATTTCATAAACCGCTGGTAAAAACCGGCATGGCCAAGAAAGCTACGGACTCCTCTCACTGAAATAGGTGGTGGAAATTTTGAAAATAAACTCGATCTTTTCCCTATCAACCTCAATGCCATTCTTTGAAATCTTATGGCCCAAAACGATTCCTTCCCCCACCATAAAGTGGCATTTTTCCCAATTCAAGACAAAATTTGTTTCTTCACACCGAGCAAGGACTCTATCAAGATGACTCCAGCATTCATCGAAGGAATCCCCGACGACACTAAATTCGTCCATAAATACTTCTAGAAAGTCCTCCACCATATGGGCAAGTAAAGGTAGTCTTCTCTTGATCCTCCGGGGATATCAAAATTTGATTATATCCAGAATACCCGTCGAGGAAACAATAAAAGCCCCGACCTGCGAGCCTATCCAACATTTGATCCAGGAATGGTAAAGGAAAATGGTCTTTGCGGGTTACCATGTTGAGCTTGCGGTAGTCCATGCACACCCGCCATCCGGTAACCGTACTTGTAGGAATGAGCTCATTTTTATCATTTTTATCACTGTCATTCCACACTTTTTTGGAACGCATTGGACCAGAGAAGTCCAAGCGCTATCCGAAATTGGATAGAAAACACCCGCATCAAGCCATTTTATAATCTCCTTTTTCACCACTTCTTGCATAGCTTCATTGAGTCTTCTTTGATGTTCAATGGAGGGTTTGGCTCCATCCTCCAATATGATCTTATGCATGCAAAAGGCGGGGCTAATACCCCGAATATCAGTCATGGTCCAACCGATTGCTTTCTTCCTCCTCCTTAGCACTTTTAAAGTTGAGTTAACCTGCATTTGGGTTAGGCAAGAGGAAAGAATAACTGGTAAAGTACAAGAGGGACGAAGGTATTCATACTTGAGGTGGGAAGGAAATGGATTCAACTCCAGATTCGGAGGTTCTTCAATGGATGGCTTTGTTGGTGGGTTCTTCCTGTTCTCCAAGTCCAATAACAATTTTCTTGGAGCATAAGAATAAGACCCCATGCCCTGAAGGGAATGGGTGCTCTCAAGCACACCATCCACCACTGAGTCCTCGTGATTCAACAAGGCCAACTCCACAGGATCATCAACATGGATCATAGCACTGGCATCATCAATAATAACCTCGGACACGAGGTCCATAAAAGAGCAAACTTCAGTGCTGTTGGGCTACTTCATAGATTTGCATACATGGAAGACCACTTTTTCATCACCAACTCTGAATGTAAGTTCCCCAGCTTCAACATCGACCAAGGCCTTCCCGGTGGCAAGGAAAGGCCTCCCCAAGATAATAGGGACCTCAAAATCAACCTCACAGTCGAGGATAACAAAATTTGCCGGCAATATGAATTTGTCCACTCTCACTAAGACATCATCAATAATACCTAGGGGCCTCTTCATTGATCTATCCGCCATTTGCAAACGCATAGAGGTCGCCCTAGGTTGTCCAATCCCCAAAGTCTTGAACACATAATATGGCATCAAATTTATGCTTGCCCCAAGATCACATAGGGCTTTTGCGAAGTCTACACTCCCAATTGTGCAAGGAATAATGAAGGAACCAGGATCTACAAGTTTTGGTGCCATGGAGTGAATAATAGCACTTTCTTGGTGAGTCATCTTAATGGTCTCACACTCCATGGACTGATTTTTAGTCACCAAGTCCTTCATGAACTTAGCATATCCTGGCATTTTCTCCAAGGCCTCAACCAAACATTTATTGTAAGACTCTTCATCATTTCAAAGAACTTTTTAAATTGGGTCTCTTGCTTATATTTTGTCAATCTCTGAGGATAGATAAAGGTGGCCTAGGCAATGGTGCCTTTGGGGCCACCGATTCCGGCATGTCAATTATGTGCCCCCTAGACGTGTTCACATTTCTACCCAAATCTTCCCCATTGTCATGAATGTCAATTCTTACCTCACCTTCAATTGGCTCATCCATTTCTTGTTCCACATCACTTGGTAACTCATATTGGGGTAAAACTTCATCATCAACAATCTTCTTTGGCCCAGAAGTACTTGCTTCACCACCTTTTCCACTCCGAGTAGTTACTACCATGGCATGACCGGTATTGTTGTTGTTCCCACCCTTGGGGCTCACTACCGTATCACTCGGTAGTGCACCCCTCGGGCGTGTGTTTAAGGCATGTGAAATCTGGCCCATTTGTACTTCAAGATTTCGGATAGAAACAGTGTGAGAGGATATCTGGGCATCGGATTCTGCATTTCTCTCCATCATATGTTTGAACATGTTTTCTATCCGACCCATTCTCAAGCTTGAAAAACTTTGTCCATTAGATTGATATGGAGGGGGGTTGCTTGGTTGTTGGTACATCAGGGGCCTTTGAAAACCCAACCCCCGACTACCTTCGCCTACCCAATTATTGTTGTTATTTCTTCCATTCCAAGTCCCTTCATTGTTGTTCCCCCATTGTCTGTCATTATTGTTGTTCCATTGACGATCATTGGTATTGCTCCAATTCCTAGCATTGTTATTTTTCCAGTTTCGTGGCCTTTGGTTCCCCCAGTTTTGAGTATTACCTTGCCCTTGGTAGTTGTTTGCATACGTAACATCCTCATCTCATCATAACTTTCATCTTGTTCATGACCAGTCGTCCCTTGATCACCATGGTTTTGCCTAACATTCCCCCGAGGTCTCCTTTGGTTTCCTTGCATGTGCACTCCTTCCATAGCATTTACTTGCCATGGTTGTTGTGATCTCGGAAATTGCTTACCCTTGTTCTTGGAGTTCCTTGTGGATACTATTCACACCGGTTTCTCCTTGAGGAACATTTGCTCTACTTTTCCAAGCCGAAGATGTGTCGGCCATTATATCAAGAATCTTACATGCCTCCAGGTATGTTGACTTCATAAAATTACCACCGGCCAATTGGTTGACCACACATTGATTTACCGTGTTGATTCCCCGGTAGAATGCTTGTTGTATAATAGCCTCGGTCATGTCATTGTTCGGACACTCCTTGACCATGGTTCTATAGCTTTCCCATATTTCATGTAGTGGATCGTCTGGATCTTGTTTGAATGCCAAAATCTCATCTCGAAGGGCCGCCATATGGCTTGGGGAAAAGAACTTTGTAATAAATTTATCCGCGAGCCCGTCCCAACTGGATATAGAATGGTTGGGAGACGATCAATCCAATCCAATTCCTTTCCCCTAAGTGAGAATGGGAACAACTGTAACCGTAATGCGTCTTCAGACACATTAGTTTGCTTACTCCCCCAACATGTATCAACAAAGCCTTTGAGATGCTTATAGGCATTCTGGTGGGCGGCTCCGGTGAAGTATCCTCTTTGCTCTAGGAGAGTGAGCATCATATTTGTGATTTGGAAGTTCCCCGCTCGAATCCTAGGTGGGACTATTGCACTAGCGTACCCCTCGTTTGGAAGGACACTAGGAGAAGCCCTAGGAGCTGGAGGTGGGGGAGAGTCTCGGACATCATCCTGTATATTAGCCTGTCGGCTTCTTCTTTGTGGAGGAATTTGATTAATTTCATCTTCTTGATTGTCATAAACCTCCTCCCCCAGAATCACATTTCCTAGCGGATCAGCCATTGTACCTAAGTAAACAAAACAAGGAACTTAAAAATAGAAGGAAAGAAAAACACACTACGCTTCTAGTCACAAATATAGTCACACCATTAGAGCTCCCCGGCAACGGCGCCAAAAAGTGATCACGCCTCACCCACACTACTATATAAGTATGAATGCAAGGATCATGTAGATTTTACCCGAATGGTCGGGATTGAATCCACACGGATTCTAAAATGGGAGTGAGTGTATAAGTGATCTAAAAGGGTCGAGTGTTTATAATTGCACTTCTAATCATTTGTTGGTGTTGAACTATGCTAAGTGTATTCTATTCTTTGTAAGCTAATTAATGACTAAATTTGTTTTTGTTGTTGTTTTCTGATATTAATAAAGGAACTAGGGTCATGGTTGTTGCCTAGGTGGATACACAACGGGTTTCAATTCTAAGGTCGGGGAATTGGCTAGGGATACAGCTATAACCAATACACGAAGGTGCTCACTCTATACCTCTCCGTAGTTTGAGTGATTTTACCCTAATTGCCCCTCTCGAGGTCAATTGTGTGATAATTAATCAAGCAACTCAGGATTAGGTAAGGTGTTACTCTCTCTAGGTTTAACTCGTTAATTAGGGCTCAAGTAGGGTTTGACCATTTCTGGGTTCAACCCAATTGATTGGGACTACCAATCTCTTGATAATGCCCCAATGTTCTATTAGGCTAATTTCTAGACCCAAGTCTTCTTTCTCAAGAATGACCCAAGTCATGAAAAAGTTGATTAGTGTTTGCAACCACTAATTATAGCAATACAAGCCTTGAACTAGCCTAAATAGCCGACACCCATTAATTTCCCAACCTTAATTTCAAAAATCCATTACATACCCACACTAGGGTTGAGCCATAACCCTAGCTAATGGGTCTAGCTACTCATAATCAAAGATGAAAACAATGATAGAGAAGAAGAATAACCCATTTAATTGATTCCTAACAATGAAATTGAAGTTTTCAATGTTAAAAATGCAAGAACAAAGCTAGAAAGATAAAAACCCTAAAATATTCACGTGCTCTCTACTTCAGAAATTACAAGATGTGTAAAAAAATTACAAAATAGTCTATTTATAGTCTGCCAAATTTTCGGACAAAAATTCCCCTGCGGGACCACCGCGGACCGCGAAAACACGACCGAGGTCCGCGAAGACAATGAGGATGTTGAGCTGCTGGTCTTCTGGTAGGGTTCGACCGCAGACCGCGAAATAAGGACCGCGGACCGCGGTGAGAACTTTCATTGTCTTCGATCCTCACTGGTCCTAACAACATCAACATGAAGCCTAAACATGATATTTGGCATGATTGACAGTACAATTACTCTATCTCATGGTGAGAAAACAATTATCAACAAACTAGGGCCGCTATACAGTGCCATGGAAGTAACAATGTCTCAATTCACATGGTGTACGCCCACACGCCCGTCACCTAGCATGTGCATCACCTTAATACCAATCACATAACACGTATTGCGGGTTTCATACCCTCAACACTAAGTTTAGAAGAGCTACTTACCTCGAACGATCCAATACCAATGCCGAGCAAGCCAAGTGATGCTTCAAAGATGCCATCATGCACGTTTTGACCTCCTAACGACTCGAAACTAACCAAAAACAACTGAAATACATCAAACAAGGCTAGAGGAACCAATCCCAATCAGAAAAGATCAATCTTGAATAAAAACCCTGAAATCGGCCAAAAAGCCCAACCCGGGCCCGCACCTCAGAACCCGACAACACTCACAAACTCCGGTAACCATTCAATTACGAGTCCAACCATACTAGTTTCACTTAAATCCGACTCTAAATCGATGTTCAAAACTCAAAAATTCATATTATGAAACTTTAGGCCAAAATCCCCAATTTCCTCTTTAAAATTCACCAACCAAAGCTAAAATCAAAGATAGATTCATGGAATAAGATCAAAACCAAGTGTAGAACACTTACCCCAATCCTTGTGATGCAATTTGCTTCAAAAATCACCTCAATCTGAGTCCCACAAATCAAAATTGCTTCTGCCCACCAAATTCCGCATCTTCGGTCAAGAGGTCGCATCTGTGACCTTCACTTTTGCGGGAGAAAGCTCGCATTTGCGAGAAAGGCCGCTTCTGCGATGGCCACGGTCGCATCTGCGATGGCCATGGTTGCATCTGCGATTGCGCTTATGCGCTTGAAGATCCACTTCTACGGATTCCTCCCCATCCATCACCCCCTCGCTTTTACGACTGCCTTGTCGCTTCTTTGACCATCGCACCTGCAAACCAGCTGCAAGTGCGGTCACACCAGAACCGGTAACTACCAGCCTTAGCCAAAATTTCCAAAATGCTCCGAACCTCGCCTGAAACTCGCCCGAGCCCTTTGGGACTCGTCCGAACATGAATCACATAACATAACACGAACCTACTCGAGGCCTCAAAACACACATAAAAACATCGAAATGACAAATCACACCTCAAATCGAAATCTATGAACTTTGAACTTCCAAATTTCCAAAACTCGCGTCGAACCATATCAAATCATCTCGAAATGAACCCAAATTTTGCACAAAAGTACCAAATGACATGAAAAAGCTATTCAAATTCCCCGAACCACAATCCAAATCCGATATCCTCAAAGTCAACTTCCGGTCAAACTTATGAACTTTTCAAACCTTCAAATTTCCAAATTTTGCCAACTTGTGTCGAAACCTTCTTGAAACATCCAAGTGCAAATCTCGGCATATTTCCGAGTCCAAGCTCACCATCCGGACCTAATGGAACCATTAAAACTCTGTTCTGGGGTCAAATTCACAAAAAGTCAAACTAGGTCAATTCTTCCAACTTAAAGCTTCAATAATGAAATTTATTCTTCCAAACCGATTCCGAATAACCTGAAAACCAAAACCGACGATTCACATAAGTCATAATACATCATACAGAGATACTCATGCCCGTAAACTATCAAGCGAAGTGCAAAGGCTCAAAATGACCGGTCAGGTCGTTACAGGTAAGCTGCCCTTCCGAGCCGTACTGCAACAGCCGAAGTCTTCCTTTTGTTATATTTGTCTGTCTATTAAATTTCAAACAGTAGACTAGTATTCTTTTGTATATTCTACTAGAATTCTCATACACTTTTGACACCGGGTCTTGGCACACACTAGTAGACTTATGATTTTAGGTTGTATTTCTACAATTATGATTTCATTTAGATGCTTTCGTGTTGATCGCTTTAAAAATCCGTTATTCATTAAATTCTTTAAATTTAAGGAAAGTTAGCTTTTGAAAAACTTAATAGAAATGAAAACCACTAGATTGTTCATTGATGGCTTGCCTAGAACATAATTTTTGCTAGACAACCTCTAAAAACAACGGTTTCGAAATCAGGATAAACAGTGCATTACAAAAACTGGAAGGTGACTCCGTAGCCTACGAACGGAGCAGCAGGTTTACCTTGAGTCTCCACAGCAACAGACTGCACGGCTAGCTAACGATCATCTGACTTCGATACAACTAGCAGCAGAACACCATAATAATGACACAATAGAATGAGCGAAACACGGTTTAAATCCGGTGATCACAGATAAAGGAAAGGCAAGTAGCAATTCAACAAAAATGACCGCTTTCACACCAGGTTTGTCCAATAACCTTCACGAGGTACCAAACCTCAGAATATTCACAATTCACGGGTCCCAATTCCGGAACCCTAAACACTTGGCATCCTGTGGCCTCATTAAAAATTTATAACCGCAGTGATGACTCACGTGCCAATAGAGCCCCTCTCACATAGAAGGCAAGTAAACAAGGATGTGCATCAATACTCAACAATATCAAGATCCATCCTCTTAACTGATAGGAGTGATTAACTATGTGTATGCTTGTGCAAGTGTTCTAACATAGTTCATGCCATCTAGTAAGTATAGAGAAAATGGACAACACGTAAAATGTTTTCCCACAATTTTCCACAAGATAAAACTCACACAGGTAAGTGCTCCACTACACGAATATCAACAACAAGAATTCCCCCATGCCATCACAAGTCATCACAAGTTAATCCCTGACATAGCCCACCTTGTCTCGTCACGTGTGCAATAATAAAGTAAACACCCGCCTTGTCTTGCCACACGTGCATAATAATATTCTCACCTTGTCTCGCCACATGCGCAAACACACAGATATAGCTCGCCTTGTCACGATGCATGTGCATAATCAACAGCAAAAACCGCACGGCAGAAACCTCGTGCACCACAACACTGAGTACCACAATCACAATGTCAATAACACAAGAGTACGACAAGTAAATCAATTCAAGAGCTTTCGATCACCAAGAAATGGTAGAACTAGTTCACAAGGAATAACCACAATAGAGAATATTAGTCATAATAAGAATAGCTCAACAAAGAAGAAAATAATCTGTAACAACGATCCCACAAGGTACAGTTTAACAATAAGGGAGATAACACGAGTCAATAATTCCAAATAAGGATAAGTCAACTAAGATGTAGGATTATCTAAACTTCTTTTAGGGTTGGGAAGTTGTGAAAGAGATACAATGAATTCAATTAAGGATAAGCAGCAGAAAAATAATCATAACCTCAATTAAGGATCAACAATTACAGAAGAGACAATTATACTTTCAATTAAGGAGAAGCTATTATGGAGGGATAGTGTAACGACCCGGCCGATCGTTCCGTGAGATTAGCCCTGTTTCCCCCGTTTCTATTTTATCATATGTTGTTTAGACTATTATGTTGTGTTGGGTCAGTTGGTTCGGGTTCGGAGTGGTCGTGGTGAGAATTGAGACACTTAGTCTCTTAAATTAGCTTAATAGTTAAAAAAGTCAACTAGGAGTTGATTTATTGGTAAAAAACCTCGGAATGCGGATTTTATGGATCGGATAGCTTCGTTAGGTGATTTTGGACTTAGGAGTGTGTTCGGAATGAAGTTTCGATGTCCGGTGTAGAATTAGGCTTGAATTGGCGAAAGTTAGTTTTTGGCGATTTTCGATCGGCAGTGGAAATTAGGCTATCAGGGTCGGAATAGAATTCCGGAAGTTGGAGCAGGTTTGTAATGTCATTTTGGATACGTGTGAAAAATTCCAGTTCAATCAGAGGTGTTTTGGTTGGTTTCGGCATCGTTGGCGAAATTTAGAAGTTTCAAAGTTCATAGGCTTGAATTTGATGTAATTTTGGTGTTTTTGCGTTATTTTTGGTATTTCGAAGGCTTGAATAAGTTTGAATAAGGTTATGGGCTGTGGTGGCGTGTTTGGTTGAGGTCCCGAGGGCCTCGGGTGTGTTTTGACAGGTTAACGGATCAAGTTTGGATATTGGAAGTTGCAAATTTTGCTGGTGTTTTGTTCTGGTGTCCTTCTATGCGATCGCGTGGGTAAGAATGCGATCTCATATGCTTGTTGGGGGCAACATGGGTTTTTATGCAGTGCGATTGCGTGGGTGGAGGCCTCCATCGCGTAAGAGTGGGTCCTGTGTGCAGTGCGATCGCGGGCCTTGGGTGTTCTGAGGCGCATGGGGGGGGTGAGTGTTTGAGCTATGCGAACACGTGTTTGAGCTATGCGAACACGTGTTTGAGCTATGCGAACGCGTGTGTTCGTACGCGAACGCATAGAGTGGACTGGTATGTGCATCGTGATGCATCCCTGGATATGCGATCGCACTGAGGAAATTAATTGCTGGGCAGAATGTTTTAAAGGCCATTTGTGCGAGATTAGCTCATTTCTTTCCTCCAGTTTTGAACAAGTTAAGAGCTATTTGAGAGGGATTTGAAGAAGAAATCAAGGGGGCTCGCTTGGAGGTAAGGTTCCAACTTCATAACTCGTTTATATGTCGTATTCTAAGTAATTAAACCGGAAAATTGTTGAAATTAAACCCAAATTTGGGGAAGAAAGGTGCATGGAATTTGGAATTTTCTTTTGAGGATTTGAGTGTACAATTGTGGTCCGATCTTAGTGTTCTTGGTATGTATAGAATCGTGGGAGGACGAGGATTCTAGTGAGGTAAATTTTATTTAATTACGAGACGTGGGCCAAGGGCTCGGGTGTAACGACCCAAAATCCCTAAGGTTGTGATGGCGCCGTACATCCATGTCAGGCAAGCCAACTCATTAATTAATTGAAACAATTTTCCGATTTTAAAACGTTTATGAAAACATTTCTTTTCCCTTAATAACATATTAACCAAATAAGATTCTGTTAATTAAAAACAATGGTTTAAAGATTAAATTTAAGCAATTATATCCCAACATATATCTCAGAACCCGGTGTCACAAGTACATGAGCAATTTCTAAGAGTTTATGCAATCATTACAAAGCCTGTCCGAAATACAACTGGACAAGGAAATTTAAAAATGAAGTAAATACAGTATGAAGGAAACTTTGTCAGCTGCGGATTGCCTCCGGATGATGCAACTCGCCTAAGTCTCCGGATCCTCCACATTGCTATGAAAGTACCTGTGCAATAAAATGCACAGCAAGTGTAGCATGAGTACGAAAACAACGTGTACGTAGTAAGTCGCCCGGCTAACCTCAGAGAGGTAGTGACGAGAGGTCAAATTAGACGCTTACTAAAGGTAAATTTAGAAGATTTAAGTATAGCACTAAGCAAGATTTATCATAGGCAATTTATAAAGAAAACATGATTTAAATATCTTTCAACTCCGTTCACGTTTAACACTGTATATCTTCGTTTCAGCATGGTGATTTAATCAATAACAATGAATCGACGGGAAGGAAAAACTTCTTCCAAAAATATTTTTAATAACTTTAAATCTCTGTCATTTCACTTGATAATCTAGTATTTCAGGACAACAATCAGGCAAAACCATAGCAACTACGCAGCAAATATCATGCGCAAGCAATGCCGAGGGTCGAATGGCGTGGACCAACAATAATAAACTGTGCACTGCCAAAGGGTCGATCGGCTCGAACCATAGATGCATCTATTTTCCCCGCTCGCGAATCGATCATGTGACGGGGTCAACATAAAACAATAAGGCTAGCCTGCTCGTGAATCATACATGCGATTCAGGTGCTCATATATACACATATTCACATAATACATCCTTATTTTTATCAAGAAGATGTTTTTCTCAGGAAAGTGGTAATAATCCTTTTTAAAAGAACATGAAATATAGTTTTGAAATCATTTGTTTTTGAAACTCATTTGTCAAGTTTAATGATATTCCACGATACAACCCAGTCCAGGTACACAAATATCCACAGAGGAATCAATTCTCTTCCTAGAAGATTAAATATATGAACTCTAGTTTTCTTTTAGATATTCAATTACGTTTTTGGTTATATTAGTCGTTTAATATTACAAGCAGGATTACAGGTACACACATAAGGCATGCTAGTGGGTCCTAGACTACCCGGACATGGCATAATAGTAGCTACGCACGGACTCCCGTCACCTCGTGCGTACGTAGCCCCAGAAGATAATAGCATATACTGAATTTATTCACCTAGGGGGACGATTCCCCCTCACAAAGTTAGAAAGGAGACTTACCTTGCTCTGAAATTCTAATACCGGCTTCCAAGCCCTTCCGATGACTCCAACGGACGCACAACGCTCTGAAACTACCACATAACGGCACAACAATGAAAATTCATCCTAATACTCACAACAATTCAGATTATATAGTTTCCCAACCCCGCTCGGAACAATGACCAAAATGCCCTCGGGCAAACATGCCCGGAAATACGAAATTCTCGAAAGATACACTCTACCCATAGCTCTACTAGTTCAATCATACAATTTACTCTACATTCCATGCTCAAATTCGTGGATAAATTCAAAATTTACATTTTCTAGGTCTCTTCAATATTTTCCCAAATTCCTACCATTTTCCATGCATAATCCATGCATATAATCTTGTATTTATCTAACAAACGGAAGGAATTTACTTACCTTGACAATGCATGAAGGAATCCTCTATTGAAGCCTCCCAAAATCGCCTGAGCCATGAAGAAATGAACCCAAATCCTTGTTTTTAAAACATTTTGCCCAGGACGATTTCCGCACCTGCGGTCCTACCTCCGCACCTGCGCTCCCACAAGTGCGACCAATCTCCCGCACATGCGGCTTCCTCAACTCCAACCCAAAATCGCACATGCGCCCCTTTGTCCGCACCTGCGGCTTTGCAGGTGCATAAATTCCATCACACCTGCGGTCCCCAGCCAAGCCTGCCCACTCTCGCACCTGCGGCGCCCAAGCCGCACCTGCGGCCAAATCTTCGCAGGTGCGGATCACACCAGATGACAACACTTCCAGCCTCATTCAACTTCAAACATTGATTCGTTAACCACTCGGAATCCACCAGAGGCCCCGAGACCCCGTGCAATCACACCAACCTGTCCCAAAACATGACACTGACTTGCTCGAGCCCTCAAATCACATCAAACAATGCCGAAATCACAAATCACACTCAAATCCAATTCTTTAAGAACTTAGGATTTCGAACTTCTACATCCGACGCCGAAACCTTACAAATCACACCCGATTGACCTCAAATTTTGCACACAAGTCATATTCAATATTACGGACCTGCTCCAACTTCCGGAATCGCATATCGATTTCGATATCAAAACTTCCACTTCCGGTCGGATTTTCTCAAAAACCTTCAAATTTCTATCTTTAGCCAAATGACTTCAAAATGACCTACAGACATCCAAATTCACTTTCGATCGCGCTCCCAACTCCAATATTATCATACGAAGCCGTTCCCAGACTCGGAATCCCAAACGGACATCATCCTCACTGAAATGCACTTCAAGCCCAAATTCATGAAATCCTTCTAAAATGCTAACTTCCACAATATACGCCGAAACGCTCCCAGGTTATACAAACCTCGAGCCGGATATACACCCAAGTACGAAATCATCATACGAACCTGCTGGAATCTCCAAATCCTGATTCGGAGGTCGTTTACTCAAAATTCAAATCTTAGTTGATTTCTCCAACTTAAGGCTTCTGAAATGAGAATTTTATTTCCAAACCAACTCTAAACTTCCCGAAATTCAATTCCGACCACACCTGCAAGTTATAACATCTGAAATGGAGCTACTCACGTCCTCCAACCGCGGAACGACGCGCTAGAGCTCAAAATGACCGATCGGGTCGTTACATTCTCCCTCACTTAAATAGACGTCCGTCCTCGAACGTTCTAAGAACTGCTCTGGAGTTAAATGAAATCACTGTTTAACACCTCGAGCACCTGCTCGTGCTACCAAAACCAAGTTGAGTGCATTAGCTTGATCAAATCTGAAGATTCCTCCATTTATCCATATAATAAGCTCAGAAACTAGTTCCAATACATGAAATTTCCTCTGCCAGGCGTAGTTCCAATACATAAACACCGTTTCATCCACCACCCGATATACCAGAACATGACTGCATAATTTTGCTGAATCAGCACCATGCACTGCAAGATTCATCATCTAACCACAATGACGTTCTCTGACCCTTAATAGCCAAAATTCCACGAATCTGATGCTCCCAATGCACCTCATGATATATATACATACATCATGCTATAATGCTGACGATACCACCACAACGGAGGAAATGTGCAGAAATTCATACTCAACTGCAGAGTTAACAAATCCTTGAATACCTCATCTTGACTAGAATCATCACTTCATTATGAACCTGAATAATGGTATTTGCTCTATAATATACACTTCACATAACCTTATCGCACTGATCCCTGATTCGATAGTCTCATCTCACCCATTATGAACTGCTCAAACAACAAATCACCCCAAACATGGCCAACAGCCTCACATGATACCACATCGCGCCAATAGACCATAACTCGAACATTATAATAAGAAATGACTCAGGACGGAACTATTCGACTCACGCAACTAATATGAATAGGAAATAAAACACAAGAAAATAAATACATATTAACCTTTCTCGTCATCACACTGTTGCGGCGTGCAACCCGATCCGAATAACATACCCGTAACGATGTGCCATACGATCCACACCTAAAATTTACATAAGAAGATATATATATACGGAGCTGATTTGCTCACTATTACGAATTACTGAATATCGATCACAAGCACGCTAAGTGCATAATACCACCCTGGGGAGACTGACAGAGTCGTAGGCTACAAAACTCAAGCACAACTGAGGTGATATATATATATATATATAGACACACACACACAAACACACTCTGGATCCCAAGAGCTATCCTGCTCTCATGACATCCCCGCTACGCGGGACCTCAACACATAAGAAATTATCAAAGCCGTTTTACAACTCACACGACACAATCTCAATAACACATGAATCTGAAGAAGACGGAACAACACCCGCTATCCTAATACCTCTCCATGAAAAGTGCTCTACTGAAAGGAATATGCCTGACTCATATGGAGCCCATATCATATTTAAATCCATCCACAAGCATCGAGCCACCGTGCTCACACCAAACTTAGCTATTAGCTTTTACTTGGGTCCACGTTAACCCACTTCCTCTCATAATATGCGAGAACAACCATTATCACTGGGAAAAACATCCCATAATCCATAATCAACTGAACCGAACGCTCTCCAGGCGTAAATTCTCAATTAAGCAATATTGCACTTCTTTAAACTCAGTCCAAATATTCAATCCATCAAGTGACTACATGTCACACTTTATAAAATCTTTTTGTGGTCACGCTTCCACGACCTTCCACACAAGGAAACAAGTCTGCCCATCCATAACACCGACAACACTAAGGCCGCAAAACATATCAAGAACCCATGACCAGGGTACAAAGCCTCTTTCACCGAATATCAATCTCACGTGTCACTGAAGATAGCACCAGCTTACTTTTAAATTTCAAATCACTTTGTCTTGATCTTCCGAGCTCATGACATCCTTATAAACATCAGACCTAAATCTCGATTCTTACGCCCAGTTACATACTTCTTCCCGCACCTAACATACCAACATGAGGTAGCGCAAGAATTCCATCATAACTTCCGAACCACCAATAGGATGAACACTCCATCATATAGAAAATTTTTACTTGACTCAGTTCAAGAGTATCAACACACGAGTGAATTTCCATTATCACCCAATCATGTAAATCCTTAAGTAGTACTCTATACCACCATAACCCTTCCGGGGTACGCCTACACCTGACAGGCCATAGCACTCAATTTATCCCACATGAGATCCGTTACGACGGCCGATAATCCCCGCACACACCGCACAAACCACATGCATAACTAAATCACATCAAAGGAACCGATCACTGCCGCAAATGTGCCATTTCGACCATGGCTAATCAATCTATCTTCTTTTAATCATCTTCAATTGCCTCAGGAATAATAGCAACTTCCTTCAACCCATAGCAAACTCAACCCTCACTCATCCCGAGTGACCTTAATTCACGAGACTATGCTGCCTAAATCTCGCAACTCGTCTCATACCCTTCTGATAATCTTTTCTTCAATCCGGAGTCTATTTATCTCACTCCTCCAGTATTATCCTGCATGCTGAAACATATCATAGAACATTCCAAACATCCTCCTTTTTTTTTCTTAGAGATTACTCTACAAAAGCTCGATTCTCGATCATGTTACTGCCTGAAACCATTAAACTCCGCATTCTTAACTTTTAAACTCATTAGGACCGCTATTGAGAATAACCCACTCTAACTGGCCCCGAATACAATCAACTCCAAGGCTCTCCTAGCACACGGACACACCTTTCAATAAAACACGTGCCTGAGTCACTACCCTGACAACTCACCTATGCCTTAAGCAAAATTCTGAATCTTCCAAATCCTAACCCTGATCCGATAGGACCAACCTTTGCACACATTCATTAAATCCCACGCACCATCACCATTTTACTCCTTTCCCTTAGTTGTAACAACTTGTCGAAACACCGACAATTCGCAACCCTATGATAACACAATCCTACAACTCAACTGCAGATGGTGGGACTCCCCCACTTAGCCCGAAGCTACTCCTCGCACCGCTCTAGACCCTGCTGAGATCCTTTCTCCTTTGATGACGCGATCTATCTCAACCAACCCGTCCAACTCTTCCAGATCCTCTTGCTAGCACTCCCTAAATAATCAGATTCCCTAGCATCATTCACACATTCTACCTCATTCTGATTAGCCACTAGAACTCCTCACCTAGACCTGCTAACCCTGCCATCACTAACCTATTCACAGAAGATAACTCACATGTGGAAATCACCCGCGGACACCTTCCAACGACGCTGAAATGCATGCTCTCTGCAACTTCAATACCCCATCCTACGCCCTGCTTCATTTACCAACTTTACTAGTCCGTCCGCTCCCCATGGACATCCATTAAATTCGCGAAAATATCTTCAAATTACAAGCTATGCTGTTGCTCCCCCACTTTGCGACTGCTCGACTTCCGCTTCTTACACCTGGCCTCCTAGAACTGGAACCACCGCCTAGCCTCACTTCAGGACCATTCTCTGTAGCTCTTAAACCAGCATATCACCACGACATCAAGATCTCTGAAGATCATCTTTCTCTAGATGCCTTCCTTATCACACTTATCCGGTACTGAACCACTGCACCTCACGATCTCTGCCAACCGCTTTTATTCAATACTTCCTCTCAATACTCCGACCCCTCTCAACCGAATAAACCATAGCACCACCAACTTAGCACACTCCATCCGATTAATGACGAAGACTACCCGTCACAGGTGCATATCCCACTTCACTTGAAGACGCCAAGTCTTGTTACTTTATCAACTCCAACCAGACCATTCACAATCCAAATGCCTTCCCCTTGCCGGAACAAAACACTGAAATCTCGAAATTGAACTCTGAGAACACCTCCCTTCAAACCATTCATCATTCCCAACATACGGAAAAACATTTTATCATCATATTGACATCACACGATAACCAGTACATGAGCAATTTCTAAGAGTTTCTAAGAGTTTATGCAATCATTACAAAGCCTGTCTGAAATACAACTGGACAAGGAAATTTAAAAAATGAAGTAAATACAGTATGAAGGAGACTCTGTCAGCTGCGGATCGCCTCCAGATGATGCAGCTCACCTAAGTCTCCGAATCCTCCACATTGCTATGAAAGTACCTGTGCAATAAAATGCACAACAAGTGTAGCATGAGTACAAAAATAACGTGTACTCAGTAAGTCGCCCGCCTAACCTCAGAGAGGTAGTGACGAGAGGTCAAATTAGACGCTTACTAAAGGTCAATTTAGAAGATTTAAGTAGGACACTAAGCATGATTTATAATAGGAAATTTATAAAGAAAACATGATTTAAATATCTTTCAACTCCGTTCACGTTTAACACTTTATATCTTCATCATATTAACAATTAATCAGCATGGTGATTTAATCAATAATAATGAATCGACGGGAAGGAACAACTTCTTCCAAAAATCTTTTTAATAACTTTAAATCTCTATCATTTCACTTGATAATCTAGTATTTCAGGCCAGTAATCAGGCAAAACCATAGCAACTACGCAGCAAATATCATGCGCAAGCAATGCAGAGGGTCGAACGGCGCGGACCAACAATAATAAATTGTGCACTGCCGAAGGGTCGATCGGCTCGAACCATAGATGCATCTATTTTTCCCGCTCGCGAATCGATCATGCAACGCGATCAACATAAAACAATAAGGCTAGCCTGCTCGCGAATCATACATGCGATTCGGGATCTCATATGTACACATATTCACATAATACATCCTTATTTTTATCAAGAAGCGGTTTTTCTCAGGAAAGTGGTAAAAATCCTTTTTAAAAGAACATGAAATATAGTTTTGAAATCATTTGTTTTTGAAACTCATTTTTCAAGTTTAATGATATTCCACGATACAACCCAGTCCAGGTACACAAATATCCATAAAGGAATCAATTCTCTTTCCAGAAGATTAACAATATGAACTTTAGTTTTCTTTTAGATATTCAATTACGTTTTTGGTTATATTAGTAGTTTAATATTACATGCATGATTACAGGTACACACATAAGGCATGCTAGTGGGTCCTAGACTACCCGGACATGGCATAATAGTAGCTACGCACGGACTTTCGTCACCTCGTGCATACGTAGCCCTAGAAGATAATATCATATACTGAATTTATTCACCTAGGGAGATGATTCCCCCTCATAAAGTTAAAAATGAGACTTACCTCGCTCCGAAATTCCAATACCGGCTTCCAAGCCCTTCCGATAACTCCAACGGACGCGCAACGCTCCGAAACAACCACATAACGGCAAAGCAATGAAAATTCATCCTAATACTCACAACAATTCAGATTGTATACTTTCCCAATCCCGCTCGGAGAAATGACCAAAATGCCCTCGGGCCCACGTGCCTAGAAATCCGAAATTCTCGAAGATACACTCTACCCATAGCTCTACTAGTTCAATCATACAATTTTCTCTACATTCCATGCTCAAATTCGTGGCTAAATTCCAAATTTACATTTTCTAGGTTTCTTTAATATTTTCCCAAATTCCAACCAATTTCGATGCCTAATCCATGCATATAATCTTGTATTTATCTAACAAACGAAAAGAATTTACTTACCTTGACAATGCATGAAGGAATCCTCTTTTGAAGCCTCCCAAAATCGCCTAAGCCATGAAGAAATGAAGACAGATGAACCCAAATCCTTGTTTGTAAAACATTCTACCCAGGATGATTTCCGCACCTGTGTTCCCACCTCCACACCTGCACTCCCGTAGGTGCGACCAATCTCCCGCACCTGCGGCTTCCTCAACTCCAGCCCAAAATCGCACATGCGCCCCTTTGTCTGCACCTGCGGCTTCGCAGCTGCGGAAATTCCATCGCACCTGCGGTCCCCAGCCAAGCCTGCCCACTCTTGAACCTGCGGCGCCCAAGCCGCACCTGCGGCCAAATCTTCGCAGGTGCGGATCACACTAGATGACAGCACTTCCAGCCTTCTTCAACTTCAAATATCGATCTGTTAACCACCCGCAATCCACCTGAGGCCCCAGAGACCCTGTCCAATAACACCAACATGTCCCAAAACATGACACGGACTTGCTCGAGCCCTCAAATCACAACAAACAACGCCGAAATCACGAATCACTCTCAAGTCCAATTCTTTAAGAACCTAGAATTTCGAACTTCTACATCCGACGCCGAAACCTATCAAATCACACCCGATTGACCTCAAATTTTTCACACAAGTCATATTCAACATTACGGACCTGCTCCATATTCCGGAATCGCATTCCGACCTTGATATCAAAACTTCCACTTCTGGTCGGATTTTCTCAAAAACCTTCAAATTTCTATCTTTAGCCAAATGACTTCAAAATGACCTACGGACATCCAAATTCACTTCTGGTCGCGCTCCCAACTCCAGAAATACCATACGAATCCGTTCCCAGACTCGGAATCCCAAACGGACATCAACCTCACTGAAATGCACTTCAAGCCCAAATTCATGAAATCCTTCTAAAATGCTAACTTCCACAATATACGCCGAAACGCTCCCAGGTTATCCAAACCCCGCGCCGGACATACACCCAAGTCCGAAATCATCATATGAACCTGCTGGAATCTTCAAATCCTAATTCGGAGGTCGTTTACTTAAAATTCCAATCTTAGTTGATTTCTCCAACTTAAGGCTTCTGAAATGAGAATTGTCTTTCCAAACCAACTCTAAACTTCCCGAAATTCAATTCCGACCAGACCTGCAAGTTATAATATCTTAAATGGAGCAGCTCACGACCTCCAACCGCTGAACGACGCGCTAGAGCTCAAAATGACCGGTCGGGTCGTTATATTCTCCCCCACTTAAATAGTCGTCCGTCCTCGAACGTTCTAAGAACTTCTCTAGAGTTATCTGAAATCACTATTTAACACCTCGAGCACCTGCCTATGCTACCACAACCCAGTTGAGTACATTAGCTTGATCAAATCTGAGGATTCCTCCTTTTATCCATATAATAAGCTTAGAACCTAGCTCCAATACCTGAAATTTCCTCTGCCATGCCTAGTTCCAATACATAAACACCGTATCATCTACCACCCGATATACCAGAACATGACTGCATACTTTTTCTGAATCAGCACCATGCACCGCAAGATTCATCATCTAACCACAATGACATTCCATGAAACTTAATAGCCAAAATTCCACGAATCTGATGCTCCCAATGCACCTCATGATATATATATACATACATCCTGCTATAATGCTGACGATACCACCACAATGGAGGAAATTTGCAGAAATTCATACTCAACTGCAGAGTTAACAAATCCTGGAATACCTCATCATGACTAGAATCATCACTTCATTATGAACCTGAATAATGGTATTTGCTCTTAAATATACACTTCATATAACCTTATCGCACTGATCCCTGATCCGATAGTCTCATCTCACCCAGTATGAACTGCTGAGACAACAAATCACCCCAAACATGGCCAACAGCCTCACATGATACCACATCGCGCCAATAGACCATAACTCGAACATGATAATAACAAACGACTTAGGACGGAACTATTCGACTTACGCATTTAATATGAATAGGAAATAAAACACAAGAAAATAAATACATATTAACCCTTCTCATCATCACACTATTGCGGGGTGCAACCCGATCCAAATAACATACCCGTGGCGACGTGCCACCCGATCCCATCATAAAATTCACATAAGGAAATATACACGGAGCTGAATCGCTCACTATTACAAATTACTGAATATCGATCACAAGCACGCTAAGTGCATAATACCATCCTGGGGAGACTGATAGAGCCGTAGGCTACAAAACTCAAGCACAACTGAGGTGCGATATATATATATATATTCTGGATCCCAAGAGCTATCCTTCTCACATGAGGCCACATTAAGGCTGCAATACACATCAAGAACCCATGACCAGGGTAAAAAGCCTCTTTCACCGAATATCAATCTCAAGTGACACTGAAGATAACACAAGCTTACTCTTAACTTTCAAATCACTTTGTCTTGCTCTTCCGAGCTCATGACATCCTTATAAACATCAGACCTAAATCTCGATTCTTACTCCTAGTTACATACTGCTTCCCGCACCTAACATACCAACATGAGGTAGCGCAAGAATTCCATCATAACTTCCGAACGACTAATAGGGTGAACACCCCATCATATAGAAACTTTTTACTTGAATCAATTCAAGAGTACCATCTCAACACACGAGTGAATTCCCATTATCACCCAATCATGCAAATCCTTAAGTAGTACTCTATACCATCATAACCCTTCCGGGGTACGCCTACACCTGACAGGCCATAACACTCAAATGCTCCCACATGAAATCCATTACGATGGCTGACAAGCCCCGCACACACCGGCACAAACCACATGAATAACTAAATCACATCAAAGGAACTGATCACTACTGCAAATGTGCCATTTCGACCATGGCTAATCAATCTATCTTCTTTTAATCATCTTCAATTGCCTCAGGAATAATAGCAACTTCCTTCAACCCATAGCAAACTCAACCCTTACTCATCCCGAGTGACCTTGATTCACGAGACTATGCTGCCTATATCCCGCAACCCGTCTCATACCCTTCTGATAATCTTTTCTTCAATCTGTAGTCTATTTCTCTATCCAATATTATCCTGCATGCTAAAACATATCATAGAACATTCCAACCATCCTCCTTTTTTTTCTCAGAGATTAATATGCAAAAGATCGATTCACGATCATGTTGCTACTTGAAACCTTTAAACGCCGCATTCTTAACTTTTGAACTCACTAGGACCGCTATTGAGAGTCACCCACTCTGAGTGGCCCCGAATACAATCAACTCCAAGGCTCTCCTAGCACATGGACACCCCTTTCAATAAAACATGTGACTGAGTCACTACCCTGACAACTCACCTATGACTTAAGCAAAATTCTGAATCTTCCAAAGCCTAACCCTGATCCGACAGGACCAACCTTTTCACACATTCATCAAATCCCACGCACCATCACCATTTTACTCATTTCTGTTAGCTGTAACAACTTGCCGATACACCGACAATCCACAACCCTATGATAACACAATCCTACAACTCAACTGCAGATGGTGGGACTCCCCCACTTAGCCCGAAGCTACTCCTCGCACCGCACCAAACCCTTCTGAGATACTTTCTCCTTTGATGACGCTATCTATCTCAACCAACCCGTCCAACTCTTACAGATCCTCTTGCTAACACTCCCTAAATACTCAGATTCCCTAACATCATTCACACATTCTACCTCCTATCGACTAGCCAATAGAACTCCTCACCGAGACCTGCCAACCCCGCCATCGCTAACCTATTCACAGAAGATAACTCACCTATGGAAATCACCCGCGGACACCTTCCAACGACGCTGGAATGCACGCTCTCTGCAACTTCAATACCCCATCCTTCGCCCTGCTTCATTTACCAACTTTACTAGTCCGTCCTCTCCTCATGGACATCCATTAAATGCGCGAAAATATCTTCAAATTCCAAATTATGCTGCCGCTCCCCCACTTTGCAACTACGCGACTTCCGCTTCTTACACCTGGCCTCCTAGAACTGGAACCACCACCTAGCCTCACTTCAGGACCATTCTCTATAGATCTTAAATCAACAGATCACCACGACTTCAAGCTCTCCGAAGATCATCTTTCTCTAGCTGCCTTCTTTATCACACTTATCGGGTACTGAACCACTGCACCTCACGATCTCTATCAATACTTCCTCTCAATACTCTGACCCCTCACAAGCGAAGAACCCATAGCACCGCCAACTTAACACACTCCATCCGATTAATGACGACGACTACCCATCACAGGTGCATATCCCACCTCACTTGAAGACGCCAAGTATTACTACTTTATCAACTCCAACCAGACCATTCACAATCCAAATGTCTTTCCCCCTGCCGGAACAAAACACTGAAATCTCGAAATCGAACTCTGAGAAGACCTCCCTTCAAACCATTCATCATTCCCAACATACGGACAAGCATTCTATCATCATATCGACATCACACGATAACCAATCGCAAGCATAATCACTACCTGAGCGTAGCCTTAAGGCTCCCAGAAACACAGCTACTGAGCTAAAACAACATATTACCCTTTTGCAGGGCCATAGCAACAGCCACAACCAATTACACATGGGAGCATCTCGGATTACATTTGTAGCACCATTTCCATTCCTCAAATTCCTGATCCATAGCAAGTGCTTCGCGACACGTAAGATTGAGTAGGAATGAACATAGGCATAAGCCTCAAAGGGATCAACTCGCACGATAAAGAATCAAGAAGGGAGTACTCATAACAACCCTGTAGCCTCTCAAAGATAAGTACAGACGTCTCCATACCGATCCGCAAGACTCTACTAGACTTGCTCATGACTCGTGAAACCTACGGGAACCTAGCGCTGTGATACCATGTTGTCACGACCCAAAATCCTTGAGGTCGTGATGGCGCCGGACATCCATGTCAGGCAAGCCAACTCATTAATTAATCGAAATAACTTTCCGGTTTTAAAACATTTCTTTTCCCTTAATTACATATTCACTTTCGATCGCGCTCGCAACTCCAGAAAAAACCATACGAAGCTGTTTCCAGACTCGAAATCTCAAATGGACATCAACCTCACTGAAATGCACTTCAAGCCCAAATTCATGAAATCCTTCTAAAATGCTAACTTCCACAATATACACCAAAATGTTCCCGGAATATCCAAACCCCGAGCCGGACATACACCCAAGTCCAAAATCATCATATGAACCTTCTGGAATCTTCAAATCCTGATTCGGAGGTCGTTTACTCAAAATTCCAATCTTAGTTGATTTTTCCAACTTAAGGCTTCTGAAATGAGAATTTTCTTTCCAATCCAACTCTAAACTTCCCAAAATTCAATTCCGACCACACCTGAAAGTCATAACATCTTAAATGGAGCTGCTCACAACCTCCAACCGCTGAACGCCGCGCTAGAGCTCAAAACGACTGGTAGGGTCGTCACATCGGGTTTGGCTGAATTTCGAGATTTTTATATAAATTGATAGTTTTCGAGTGGGTTGTGTTCCTTTAGCGTATATTGATGATGTTAATCTTGTTTTGGTTAGATTCAGAGCAATCGGGAGCCAATTTGTGGCCCAATAGAGGTAAGTAATGGTTATAAATCTTGTCTTGAGGGTATGAAACCCCGGACTTCATATTTCTCACAGTTTTTAGCATGGTGCACATGTCGGATGACGAGCATGTATCGCGCACTGATTTTTTTTTGGTTGGACTTGGTCCTCTCCGCGGCAACTATTGAGTTGCGTAGTTTACTCTAAATCATATGTTAAATTGTGTTCTAAAGACTATTGCTATATTTGGGCTATAAGCCATGTTTGGGGCCTCATGCCGACTTTTTTAGACCCCTTGGGGGATTTTTTTTACTGCTATTTCCTCACGGTTTATTTATGATTTACATTCTGTCACATTGTGCTTAACTGTTTTCGAAACTCATCCTAACTTACACTACTTTGATATTTAAAAAGGATGTTTTGGGTCGAGTACCCCATTTTACTAATATGCCCGAGGGGCTTTTGAGAGGTTCTGACTGAGTGAGGCCGAAGGCCTGATTTGTGAGGATATGATACGCCACGAGGTGGCTTGATATTAGTGCTTGGGCTGAAGGAGCCCCTTTGGAGTGTGTACACACCCCTAGTGAGCGCAGGTACCTACTGAGTGCTGAGTGCCGAGTGATGAGTGATTAGGAGGCATGAGTGACAGCGAGGTTCCCCGAGGGGATGATACTGAATGGCTGTGAGGTGTCGAGTGATGTTCTGCCCGAGGGGCAATTTATGATTCATGTTTTGCCCGAGGGGCTACTTATGATTTATTTCATTTTACACTAAATCCTTCGATTAATTTTATTTCTGAAATTGTAGGAAAACACATTTTTCAAAAGGTTTTTTTGAAGTTGGTTTTAAGGCATGATGATTTCATATATCTATGTATATACTGTTGGAAAGAAAGGCTATGCATATTGCTAACTGATGATATTGATTTTTATGTGTTTCTTGCCGCCTAGACTTGATTTATTTTCATTACTACTGAGTTGGCGTACTCACATTACTCCCTGCACCCCTGTGTGCAGATACAGGTGTTGATACTGAGCGTTAGCCTTCTATTCCGTGCGGAGCCGGAGTTCGGGATATACAGGTATATGTTCAGCATCTGCAGCATCTCTGTTTTCCCTTCTTTTGTTGTATCTAGCTATTCGTTCAGAGGTTTTGTATTATAATACTAGACTTGTTGGTATATTTCTTAGATGCTCATGACATGTTGACTCCGGATTTTGGAAATGGTTGGGATTTTGGAAAGAAATTGTAATTATGTGATTATTTGCTAGCCTAGTTTCATGATAGGCGCCATCACGACCGGTTTAGGATTTAGGGTCGTGAGAAGTTGGTATCAGAGCCTAGACTACATAGGACTCAACGTTCATGAGCAGGTTTAGTAGAGTCTGGCGGATTGGTACAGAGACATCTGTACTTATCTTCGAGAGGTTGCGGAACCCTTAGGAACAATCTCATTTTTCTTGAATTTTGTCGTGCCATTTTGTTGATTTTGGAAATCTTAACTTCTGTTGTTTCCTTCTCTCACAGATGGTGAGGACTCACGCTACCGATCAGGATGATCAGCCACCAGCTAGACCAGCGAGAGGTCGAGTCCATGGTAGAGGTAGGGGCCAGCCCGTGCAGCAGCCAGGGCAGTGCCAGTTGACCCCCTACTGTTCAGGGTTAGATTCCCGCCACAGATACTCCATCGGGATAGGCTCTGGCACCGGCAGTACCTATTGTTATTCCAGGTCTTCAGGAGACCTTGGCCCAGATCTTGACGGTGTGTACGACCCTTGCTCAGGTAATTGTCGCTACTTCTCAGGCCGGGGGAGGCAGTCACACTCTAGTTGCTCAGACACCTGAGCAGGGTACTCAGGGCCAGCAGATACCGGGGGCGGTTCCAACCCTGCTGGTTGCTCCAGTTCGGAACTTCGTGGTTCCAGCTATGCCAAAGGATGAGCAGCGTAGACTGGAGAAATTTAGCAGATTACAGCCTCCAAAATTCAGTGGTGCTGAGGGCGAGGATGCCCAGGGTTTTAAGGATAAGTGTTAGAGGATGCTACATACTACTGGGATTTTGGAGAACAGTGGGGTCTCATTTGCTACATTTCAGTTTTCTGGTGCTGCTTTCACTTGGTGGGAGTCTTTTGAGAGGAGTAGGCCTGTTGGTTCAGCACCCCTCACCTGGCAGCAGTTCTCCACTATCTTTTTGGAGAAGTATGTACCCCAATCACACAGGGAGGAGCAGCGCAGGCTTTTTGAGCAACTACATCAAGGAGAGCTATCAGTGATGCAGTATGAGATGAGGTTCTCGGAGTTGGATCGTCATGCTACCGAGTTGGTCCCTACTGATAGGGAGAGGTTTAGGAGGTTTGTGGATGGACGCACTTATCAGCTCCGCCTATTTATGACTCGGGAGAGAGTATTAGATGCTACATTTGAGCAGGTTGTTGACATTTCTTGAGATATTGAGTCAGTTAGCTGCCAGGATTGGGAGGAGAGGGAGACCAAGAGGCCTCATGGATCGGGCAGTTCTAGTGGTGCTCCTTCCAAGGGGCAGTTTCAGCATGGTAGAGGTCGTTCATTCAGGCCTCCTCAGTCAGTCCGCCAGACTTATAGTGGTGCATCTTCGGGGCATGGTCCCCGTGGTTCTTAGCCAGGCCGTACTACATTTGGTGCCCTCACAGCTCAGAGTGCAGCTCGAGCACCACCAGTTCGGAGTTCCCATATGCATGAGTCTTCTAGTGACCATTCTGGTGCCAGGGGTTTCTATCAGTCCCGGCCTCCAGCTCCAAGGAGTTGTTTTGAGTGTGGAGAGTTCGGGCACACGTGGAGGCAGTGTCCCTGTTGCCCGGGTGGTTCTTCTCAGCAGAGGGGCCAGCCCTCGACATCAGCTCCAGTTACTTCACCACCCGCCCAGGCAGCCAGGGGTGGTAGTTAGTCAGCTAGAGGACGCCATAGAGGGGGAGGTCGAGAAGGTGGAGGTCAGGCTCGTATGTATGCATTTCCAGCCAGGCCAGATGTTATGGCCTCCGATGCAGTGATCGCATGTATTGTCTCAGTCTGTTGCCGAGATGCTTTAGCTTTATTTGACCCTGGTTCTACATATTCCTATGTTTCTTCATATTTTGCCCATTTTATGGAGATACCCCGTGAGTCTTTAGTTACCTCTGTTCATGTGTCGACTCTGGTGGGCGATACTGTTGTTGTGGACCGTGTGTATCGGTCGTGTGTGAATTGGGGGTCTGGAGACTTGAGTGGACCTACTGTTACTCAGCATGGTCGATTTTGATGTGATATTAGGCATGTATTGGTTATCTCGGTGTCATGATGTTCTTGATTGTCACACTAAGACCGTGACCTTAGCTATGCCCGGATGTCCGAAGGTTGAGTGGAGAGGTTCTCCTGATTATATGCCTAGCAGGGTGATTTCCTACCTGAAGGCTCAGCGCATGGTTGAGAAGGGGTGTATATCTTATCTGGATTTACTGAGGGATGTCAGTGGTGAGGCTCCCGCTATTGATTCGGTTCATGTGGTCCGTGACTTTCCGGACGTGTTTCCTACAGACCTACCACGCATGCCGCCTGATAGGGACATTGATTCTGGTATTGACCTGGTGCCAGCCACCCAACCTATTTATATCCCACCTTATCGTAGGGCACCGGCGGAGCTAAAGGAATTGAAGGAGCAGCTTCGTAAAGAAGAAGGATGGTTCTATGCGTATGTGTATTGATTATCGGCATCTGAACAGAGTTACGGTGAAGAATTTGTATCCCTTGCCTCGTATAGATGACTTGTTTGATCAGTTGCAGGGTGCCAGGGTATTTTCCAAGATTGACTTGCGTTACGGTTATCATCAGTTGAAGATTCGGGGGCCAGGCATCTCGAGGACAGCTTTCAGAACTAGATATGGTCATTATGAGTTCCTGGTTATGTCATTTGGGCTGACCAATCCCCAACAGCCTTTATGCACTTGATGCATAGTGTATTTCAACTTTATCTGGATTCTTTTGTCATCGTGTTCACTGACGATATCTTGGTGTATTCCCGATCTCGGGAGGATCATGAGGCTTTATATGGTAGGAGGTGCAGATCTCATGTTGGTTGGTTTGATCCGGGTGAGGCTAGACTATTGGGTACATACCTGGTTCAGGATGCGTTGGGTAAGGCGAAGTTGATTTAGGAGCGGCTTCGCACGACGCAGTCTAGGCAAAAGAGCTATGTGGACTGGAAGGTCCGGGATGTGTCTTTCATGGTTGGGGATAAGGTGTCACCCATGAAGGGTTTTATACGGTTCAGAAAGAGGGGAAAGTTGAGTCCCAAGTTCATTGTGTAACGACCCGACCGGTCGTTTTGAGCTCTAGCACGTCGTTCAGCGGTTTGAAGTCATGAGCAGCTTCGTTTCAGATATTATGACCCGTAGGCGTGGTCGGAATTTAATTTCAGGAAGTTTAGGAGTGTTTTGGAAAGGAAATTCTCATTTTAGAAGCCTTAAGTTGGAGAAATCAACTAAGATTGGAATTTTCAGTAAACGACCTCCGAATCAGGATTTGAAGGTTTTTGAGAAATCCGACCGGAAGTGAGTTTTGATATCGAGGTCAGAATGCGATTCCGGAAGTTGGAGTAGGTCCGTAATGTTGAATATGACTTGTGTGCAAAATTTGAGGTCAATCGAGTGTGATTTGATAGGTTTCGGCGTCGGATGTAGAAGTTTGAAATTCTATGTTCTTAAAGAATTGGATTTGAGTGCGATTTGTGATTTCGGCATTGTTTGATGAGATGTGACGGCTCGAGCAAGTCCGTTTCATGTTTTGGGACAGTTTGGTGTGATTGGGCAGGGTCTCGAGGGCCCCGGGTGGATTCCGGGTGATTGACGGATCAATATTTGAAGTTGGAGAAGGCAAAAGGTTTCTGTCATCTGGTGTAATAGCACCTGCAAGACTTTGACCGCAGGTGCGGCTAAGGGCGCCGCAGGTGCGAGATTGGGGCTGGAGCTGAGGAGGCCGCAGGTGCAGAAGATTGGTCACACCTGCGGAATCACAGGTGCGAAGAGGGGATCGCAGGAGCGGGAATTTGCTGGGTCAAGTCAGAGCCGCACCTGCGATGGAATTTCTGCAGGTGCCGATCCGCAGGAGCGGTCGTTGGATCGCATGTGCAAAAGAGGCCTGGGAAGAATGTTGTAAAGACGGGTTTATGTCATTTCTCACCCATCTTTCATTTTTCATGGGCAATTTTTGGAGAGCATTTCAAGGGGTATTCTCGTCAAGCATCAATGTAAGTAAACTCCTTCCGTTTGTTATATGAATACAAGATTATATGCGTGGTTTAGGCATGAAAATTGGTAGGAATTTGGGAAATTTTTGAAGAAACCTAGAAAATGTAAATTTGCAATTTAGCCACGAATTTGAGAATGGAATGTATAGTAAATTGCATGATTGAACAAGTAGAGCTATGGGTACCATGTATCTTCAAGAATTTTGGATTTCCGGGCATGTGGGCCCGAGGGCATTTTGGTCATTTCTCCGAGCGGGGTTGAGAAAGTATATAATCTGAATTTGTTGTGAGTATTAAGATGAATTTTTATTGCTTTGCCATTATATGGTAGTTTCGGAGCGTTGTGCATCCGTTGGAGTCGTCGGAAGGCCTTGGAAGCCGGTGTGGGAATTTTGGAGCGAGGTAAGTCTCCTTTCTAACTTTGTGAGGGGGAATCGTCCCCCTAGGTTAATTAATTCAATACATGTTATTATCTTCGGGGGATATGCACGCACGAGGTGACGGGAGTCCATGCGTAGCTACTATTATGCCATGTCCGGGTAGTCTAGGACCCACTAGCATGCCTTACGTGTTATACCTGTAATCCTGCATGTAATATTAAACTGCTAATATAATCGATGACGTAATTGAATATCTAAGAGAAAACTAGAGTTCATCTTGTTAATCTTCTAAAAAGAGAATTTATCTCTCTATGGGTATTTGTGTACCTGGACTAAATTGTATCGTGGAATATCATTAAACTTGACAAATGAGTTTCAAAAACAAATGATTTCAAAACCTATATTTCATGTTTCTTTTAATCAGGATTTTACCACTTTCCTGAGAAAATTGTTTTCTTGATAAAGTACGGATTTAATGTGTGGAAATGTGTCAGCACCCGAGTCGCAGGTATGATTCGTGAGCGGGGGAAGCTTTACGATATTCAGTATAAGTGTGTCAGCACTCGAATCGCAGGTATGATTCACGATCGAGGGAAGCTTTGTGGTAATTTGGTATAAATGTGTCAGCACCCGAGTCGCAGGTATGATTCGCGAGCGAGGGAAGCTTTACGATATTCAGTATAAGTGTTTCAGCACTCGAATAGCAGGTATGATTCCCGATCGAGGGAAGCTTTATGGTAATTTGGTATAAATGCGTCAGCACCCGAGTCGCAAGTTTGATTCGCGAGCGGGGAAAGCTTTACGACAATTCAGTGGTTAGATATTCCCTCGACTCCGGCTGGTTGTCTTATCCTTGTGTGCGCATGACTATTTGGTACTGTTTTATTGATATTGGCTTGGCATGTATTTGGGAGAAAGGAAAGTGTACATTGTTGCTTATTCTCAATAGTTACCCCGATTTCTGTACTTGATACGTATTCGCTGCTCACTGTCCTACATGTCTACTGTACTTTATCATATTCTGTCATATATTATATTGTTGGACCTTAGTGAGTGTCAAGTCAACCCCTCGTCACTACCTCTCTGAGGTTAGGCGGGCGACTTACTGAGTACACGTTCTTTTTGTACTCCTACTACACTTGCTATGCATTTTTATTGCACAGGTACTTTCATAGCAATGTGGAGGATTCGGAGATTTAGGCGAGCTACATCATCCGGAGGCGATCCGCAGCTGACAGAGTCTCCTTCGTACTGTATCTATTTCATTTAAATTTCCTTGTCCAGTTGTATTCCAGACAGGCTTGCAATGATTGTTGAATTCTTAAAAATTGCTCAGGTACTTGTGACACCGGATTCTTGGATATGTATTGGGATATAACTGATTAAGTATAATCTTTAAACCATTATTTTAATTAACAGACTTTTATTTGGTTATCATGTAATGAATTGAAAGGAAGTGTGTTCATAAATGTTTTAAAACGAAAAGTTATATCAATTAATTAATGTTTTGGCTTCTCTGACCTTGATGTCCGGCGCGATCACGACCTTAGGGATTTTGGGTCGTGACAACATGGTATCAGAGCGCTTAGTTCCCGTAGGTCTCACCAGTCATGAGCAAGTCTAGTAGAGTCTTGCGGATCAGTACGGAGACGTCTGTACTTATCTTCGAGGGGCTACAGGGTTGTTAGGAGTACTTCCCTTCTTGATTCTTCATCGTGCGAGTTGATTCTTTTGAGGCTTATGCCTATGTTCATTCCTACTCAATCTTACGCGTCGCGAAGCGCTTGCTATGGATTAGGAATATCAGGAATGGAAATGGTGCTACGAATGTAATCTGAGATGCTTCCATGTGTAATTGGTCGTGGTTGTTGTTAATATGTTATTTCAACTCAGTAGCTGTGTTTCTGGGAGCCTTAAGG
The DNA here is from genome assembly GCA_005239505.1 of Nicotiana paniculata. Classification (NCBI taxonomy): domain Eukaryota; kingdom Viridiplantae; phylum Streptophyta; class Magnoliopsida; order Solanales; family Solanaceae; genus Nicotiana; species Nicotiana paniculata. The sequence goes on from ML331759.1 coordinate 102,257, forward strand.
CTGTGCTCGGGTAGTGATGATGTTTGCAATTGATTGTCGCACGGTGTCGATACGATGATAGAACGTTTGCCCGTATGTTGGGGGAGATGAATGGTTTGAAGAGAGGTCTTCTTAGAGTGTGATTTGGAGATTTCTGTGCTTTTGTGCCGGTAGAGGAAGGGCATTTGGGTTATGAATGGTCCGGTTGGGGTTGATAAGGTAGTAAGACTTGGTGTCTTCAAGTGAGATGGGATATGCACCTGTGACGTGTCATCGTCGTCTTTTATCAAATGGAATGTGTTAATTTGTCGGTGTTATGGGTTCTTCGATTGCGTGGGGGTCAGAGTATTGAGAGGAAGCATTGAAGAATGCGGTTGGCAGATATCGTGAGGTGCGGGGGGTTCAGTGCTGGATAGAGGTTGGTAATGGAGGCAGCTAGGGAAGATATGATCTTCGGAGAGCTTGAAGTCGTGGTGATCTGCTGGTTTGGGAGCTACAAAGAATGATCCTGGAGTGAGGCTAGGCGGTGGTTCCATTTCTAGGAGGCCAGGTGTAAGAAACGGAAATCGAGCAGTCATAAACTGGGGGAGTCCCACTATGGATAGTCGAGTTGTAGGATTGTGTTATCATAGGGTTGCGGATTGTCGGCGTATCGGCAAGTTGTTATAGCTAAGGGAAAGGAGTAAGATGGTAATTGTGCGTGGGATTTGATGAATATGTGCAAAAGTTGGCCCTATCAGGCCAGGGTTGGGCTTGGAAGATTCAGAATTTATGCGTAAGGCATGGGCGAGTTGTAAGGATAGTGACTCAGTCACGTGTTTCATTGAAAAGGGTGTTCCTGTGCTAGGAGAGCCCTGGAGTTGATTGTATTCGGGGCCAACCGGAGCTAGCGGTCCTAGTGAGTTCAAAAGTTAAGAATGCGGCGTTTAAGGGTTTCCGGCAGCAGTATGATCGAGAGTCGAGCTTTTGCAGAGTAATCTCTGAGAAAAAGGAGGATGGTTGGAATATTCTATGATATGTTTCAGCATGCAGGATAATATTGGAGGAGTGAGAGAAATAGTCTCCGGATTGAAGAAAAGATTATCAGAAGGTTATGAGACGGGTTGCGGGATTTGGGCAGCATAGTCTCGTGAATCAAGGTCACTCGGGATTTTGCTATGGGCTGAAGGAAGTTGTTATTATTCCTGAGGCAATTGAAAATGATTAAAAGAAGATAGATTGATTAGCCATGGTTGAAATGGCACATTGCAGCAGTGATCGGTTCCTTTGATGTGATTTACTTATGCATGTGGTTGGTGCCGGTGTGTGTGCGAGGCTTGTCAGCTGTCGTAACGGATCTCATGTGGGAGCATTTGAGTGCTATGGCCTGTCAGGTATAGGCGAACCCCGGAAAGGTTATGGTGGTATAGACTACTACTTAAGGATTTGCATGACTGGGTGATAATGGGAATTCACTCGTGTGTTGGGATGGTACTCTTGAATTGAGTCAAGTAAAAAGTTTTTATATGATGAAGTGTTCACCCTATTGGTGGTTCGGAAGTTATGATGGAATTCTTACGCTACCTCATGTTGGTATGTTAGGTGTGGGAAGCAGTATGTAACTGGGAGTAAGAATCGAGATTGAGGTTTGATGTTTATAAGGATGTCATGTGCTCGGAAGAGAAAGACAAAGTGATTTGAAAGTTCAGAGTAAGCTGGTGTTATCTTCAGTTTCACCTGAGATTGATATTCGGTGAAAGAGGCTTTGTGCCCTGGTCATGGGTTCTTGATGTGTATTGCGGCCCAAGTGTGGTCGGTATTATGGATGGGTAGACTTGTTGTCTTGTGTGGAAGGTCGTGGAAGCATGACCGTGAAAATATTGTATAAAGTGTGACATGTAGTCACTTGATGTATTTCAGATTTGGACTGAGTATAAAGAAGTGCAATATTGCTTAATTGAGAATTTACGCCTGGAGGGCGTTCAGTCAGTTGATTATGTATTATGGGGTGTTAGTCCCGGTGATGATAGTTGTTCTCGTGTGATATGAGAGAAGGTGGGTTAATATGGACCCAGGCAAAAGCTATTAGCTTAGTTGGTGCGAGCAAGGTGGCTCGATGTTTGTGGATGGATTTACATATGATTATAGACTCCGTATGAGCCAAGCATGTTCCTTCAGTAGAGCGCTTTTCATGGAAAGGTATTAGAACAGCGGGTGTTGTTCCGTCTTCGTCAAATTCACGTGATATTGTGATTGTGCCGTGTGAGTTTTGAAACAGCTTTAATAATTTCTTATGTGTTAAGGTCCCGCGTAGTGGGGATGTTATGTGAGTAGGATAGCTCTTGAGATCTAGAGTGTATATATATATTGCACCTCAGTTGTTCTTGAGTTATGTAGCCTTCGGCTTTATCAGTCTCCCCAGAAGGATATTTATGCACTTAGCGTGCTTGTGATCGATATTCAGTAATTTGTAATAGTGAGCGATTCAGCTCCGTGTATATTTCCTTATGTGAATTTTATGATGGGATCAGGTGGCACGTCGCCACGGGTATGTTCTTTGGATCGGGTTGCACCCCGCAATAGTGTGATGATGAGAAGGGTTAATATGTATTTATTTTCTTGTGTTTTATTTCCTATTCATATTAGTTGTGTGAGTCGAATAGTTCTGTCCTGAGTTGTTTCTTATTATCATTTCGAGTTATGGTCTATTAGCGCGATGTGGTATCATGTGAGGTTGTTGGCCATGTTTGGGGTGATTTGTTGTCTGAGCAGTTCATACTGAGTGAGACGAGACTATCGGATCAGGGATCAGTGTGATAAGGTTATGTGAAGTGTATATTAAAGAGCAAATACCATTATTCAGGTTCATAATGAAGTGATGATTCTATTCCAGATGACGTATTCAAGGATTTTTTAACGTTGCAGTTGAGTATGAATTTCTGCAAATTTCCTCCGTTGTGGTGGTATTGTCAGCATTATAGCAGGATGTATGTATACATATCATGAGGTGCATTGGGAGCATCAGATTCGTGGAATATTGGCTATTAAGGTTCAGGGAGTGTAATCGTGGTCAGATAATGAGTTATACGGTGCATGGTGTTGATTCAGCAAAGGTATGTGGTCATGTTTTGGTATATCATGTGGTAGTTTATACGGTGTTTATATGTTGGAACTACGCCTGGCAGAGAAAATTTCAGGTGTGAATGAATTCTAAGCTTATTATATGGATAAAGAAGAAATCTCTAGATTTGATCAAGCTATTGTGATCGACTAGGTTGTGGTAGCACGGGCAGGTGATCGAGGTGTTAAACAGTGATTTCAGGTAACTCCAGAGCAGTTCTTGGTATGTTCGAGGACGAACGTCGATTTAAGTGGGGGAGAATGTAACGACCCGATCGATCGTTTTGAGCTATAGCGCGTCGTTCAACGGTTTGAAGTCGTGAGCAGCTTCGTTCAGGTATTATGACCCGTGGGTGTGGTCGGAGTTTAATTTCATAAAGTTTAAGATTGATTTGGAAAGGAAATTCTCATTTCAGAAGCCTTAAGTTGGAGAAATCAACTAAGATTGGAATTTTGAGTAAACGACCTCCGAATCAGGATTTAAAGGTTCCAGCAGGTTCGTATGATGACTTCGGACTTTGGTGTATGTCCGACTCGGGGTTTGGATAACCCGGGAGCGCTTCGGCGTATATTGTGGAAGTTAGCATCTTACAAGGATTTCATGAATTTGGGCTTGTAGTGCATATCAGTGAGGTTAATGTCCGTTTGGGATTCCAAGTCTGGGAATAGCTCCGTATGGTGATTATGGAATTGGGAGCGCGATCAGAAGTGAATTTGGATGTCTGTAGGTCATTTTGGGGTTATTTGGTTAAAGATAGAAATTTGAAGGTTTTTGAGAAATCTGACCGGAAGTGGAAGTTTTGATATCGAGGTCGGAATGCGATTCTGGAAGTTGGAGCAGGCCCGTAATGTTGAATATGACTTGTGTGCAAAATTTGAGATCAATCGGGTGTGATTTGATAGGTTTCGGCGTCGGATGTAGAAGTTTGAAATTCTAAGTTCTTAAAGAGTTGGATTTGAGTGCGATTCGTGATTTTGGCATTATGTGATGTGAGGGATCGAGCAAGTCCGTGTCATGTTTTGGGACAGGTTCGTGTGATTGGACGGGGTCTCGGGGGCCCCGGGTGGATTCCGGGTGATTGACAGATCAATTTTTGAAGTTGGAGAAGGCTGAAGGTTGCTATCATCTGGTGTAATTGCACCTGCGAGGCTTTGACAGCAGGTGCGGATAAGGGCGTCGCAGGTGCGAGATTGGGGCTGGAGTTGAGGAGGCCGCAGGTGCGAAGAGGGGATCGCAGGAGCGGGAATTTGCTGGGTCAAGTCAGAGCCGCACCTGCGATGGAATTTCCGCAGGTGCGGAGCCGCAGGAGTGGCCATTGGATCGCAGGTGCGAAAGAGGCCTGGGCAGAATGTTTTAAAAGACGGGTTTATGTCATTTCTCACCCATTTTTCATTATTCATGGGCGATTTTTGGAGAGCATTTCAAGGGGTATTCTCGTCAGGCATCAAGGTAAGTAAACTCCTTCCGTTGTTAGATGAATACAAGATTATACGCGTGGTTTAGGCATGAAAATTGGTAGGAATTTGGGAAATTTTTGAAGAAACCTAGAAAATGTAAATTTGCAATTTAGCCATGAATTTGAGAATGGAATGTAGAGTAAATTTCATGATTGAACTAGTAGAGCTATGGTTAGCATGTATCTTCAAGAACTTTGGATTTTCGGGCACGTGGGCCCGAGGGAATTTTGGTCATTTCTCCGAGCGGGGTTGGGAAAGTATATAATCTGAATTTGTTGTGAGTATTAGGATGAATTTTCATTGATTTGCCATTATGTGGTAGTTTCGGAGCGTTGTGCGTCTGTTGGATTCGTCGGAGGGGCTTGGAAGCCGATGTGGGAATTTCGAAGTGAGGTAAGTCTTCTTTCTAACTTTGTGAGGGGCAATCGTCCCCCTAGGTTAATTAATTCAATACATGCTATTATCTTTGGGGGCTACGCATGCACGAGGTGACGGGAGTCCGTGCATAGCTACTATTATGCCATGTTCGGGTAGTTTAGGACCCACTAGCATGCCTTACGTGTTATACCTGTAATCCTGCCTGTAATATTAAACTGCTAATATAATCGATGACGTAATTGAATATCTAAGAGAAAACTAGAGTTCATCTTGTTAATCTTCTAAAAAGAAAATTTATCTCTCTATGGGTATTTGTGTACCTAGACTAAGTTTTATCGTGGAATATCATTAAACTTGACAAATGAGTTTCAAAAACAAATGGTTTCAAAACCTATATTTCATGTTTCTTTTAATAAGGATTTTACCATTTTCCTGAGAAAATTGTTTTCTTGATAAAGTATGGATTTAATGTGTGGAAATGTGTCAGCACCCGAGTCGCAGGTATGATTCGCGATTGGGGGAAGCTTTACGATATTCAGTATAAGTGTGTCAGCACTCGAATCGCAGGTATGGTTCGCAATCGAGGGAAGCTTTATGGTAATTTGGTATAAATGTGTCAGCACCCGAGTCGCAGGTATGATTCACGAGCGGGGGAAGCTTTACGATATTCAGTATAAGTGTGTCAGTACTCGAATCGCAGGTATTATTCGCGATCGAGGGAAGCTTTATGGTAATTTGGTATAAATGTGTCAGCACCTGAGTCACATGTATGATTCGCGAGCGGGGGAAGCTTTACGACTATTCAGTGGTTAGATATTCCTTCGACTCCGGGTTGTCTTATCCTTGTGTGCGCATGACTATTTGGTATTGTTTTATTGATATTGTCTTGACATGTATTTGGGAGAAAGGAAAGTGTACATTGTTGCTTATTCTCAGTAGTTACCTGAATTTCTGTACTTGATACGTATTCGCTGCTACGTATTCGCTGTTCATTGTCCTACATGTCTACTGTACTTCATCATATTCTGTCATATATTATATTGTTGGACCTTAGTGAGTGTCAAGTGAACCCCTCGTCACTACCTCTATGAGGTTAGGCGAGCGACTTACTGAGTACACATTGTTTTTGTTCTCATGCTACACTTGTTATGTATTTTTAGTGCACAAGTACTTTTATAGCAATGTGGAGGATTCGGAGACTTAGGCAAGTTGCATCATCCGGAGGCGATCCGTAGCTGACAGAGTCTCCTTCGTACTATATCTATTTTATTTAAATTTCCTTGTCCAGTTGTATTTCGGACAGGCTTGTAATGATTGTTGAATTCTTAGAAATTGCTCAGGTACTTGTGACACCGGGTTCTGGGATATGTATTGGGATATAATTGTTTATGTGTAATCTTTAAACCATTTTTTTAATTAACAGACTTTTATTTGTTTATTATGTAATGAATTGAAAGGAAGTGTTTTCATAAATGTTTTAAAACGGAAAGTTATTTCAATTAATTAATGTTTTGGCTTGCTTGACCTTGATGTTCGGCGCCATCACGACCTTAGGGATTTTGGGTCGTGACATATTGGCCATTTGAGGTGCTTCAGAGGATTGGGGAGGTGGCTTATAGACTTGCCTCCTAGCTTGGCGAGTATTCACCCGGTGTTCCATGTTTCAATGCTCCGGAAGTATGTTGGTGACTCGTCTCATGTTTTGGACTTCAGCACGGTTCATCTCGAGGGTGATATGGCTTATGAGGTAGAGCCAGTGGCTATTTTGGGTTGTCGGGTCAGAAAGCTGAGCTCTAAGGAGATAGCTTCAATGAAGGTTCAGTGGAGAGGGCATCCGGTGGTGGATGCCACATGGGAGACCGAGCGGGAGATGCGGGACATATATCCTCACTTATTCGAGACTCCAGGTATGTTTCTAGACCCGTTCGAGGACGAACGTTTGTTTAAGAGGGGGAGGATGTAACGACCCGACCGGTTGTTCCGTGAGATTATCCCCATTTCCCCCGTTTCTGTTTTATCATATGTTTCTTAGCCTATTTATGTCATGTTGGGTCAGTTGGTCCGGGTTCGGAGTGGTTGTGGTGAGAATGGAGACACTTAGTCTCTTAAATTAGCTTAATAGTTGAAAAAGTCAACTGGGAGTTGATTTAATTGTAAACGACCTCGGAATGCGAATTTTATGGCTCGGATAGCATCGTTAGGTGATTTGGGACTTTGGAGCGTGTTCGGAATGAATTTCGATGTCCAGTGTAGAAATAGGCTTGAATTGGCGAAAGTTAGTTTTTGGCGATTTTTGGTCGGCAGTGGAAATTAGGCTATCGGTGTTGGAATGGAATTTCAGAAGTTGGAGCAGGTTCGTAATGTAATTTTGGATATGTGCGCAAAATTTCAGGTCAATTGGAGGTGTTTTGGTTGGTTCCGGCATCGTTGGCGAAATTTAGAAGTTTCAAAGTTCATAGGCTTGAATTTGATGTAATTTTGGTGTTTTTGCGTTGTTTTTGGTATTTCGAAGGCTCAAATATGTTTGAATAAGGTTATGGGTAGTGGTGGCGTGTTTGGTTGAGGTCCCGAGGGCCTCGGGTGTGTTTTGACAGGTTAACGGATCAAGTTTGGATGTTGGAAGTTGCAAATTTTGCTGGTGTTCTGTTATGATGTCCTTCTATGCGATCACGTGGGTGAGAATGCGATCGCATAGGCTCGTTCAGGGAAGCGTGGGTTTTTATGCAGCGTGATCGCGTGGGTGGAGGCTGCGATCGCGTAAGAGTGGATCCTGTGTGCAGTGCGATCGCGTGGTAAGGCCCGCGATCGCATAGGGTGTTCTGAGGCGCATGAGGGGGTGAGTGTTTGAGCTATGCGAACGCGTGTGTTCGTACGCGAACGTATAAAGTGGACTGGTCTGTGCATCGCGAACGCATCCCTGGATATGCGATCGCACTGAGGAAATTAATTGCTGGGCAGAATGTTTTAAAGGCCATTTGTGCGAGATTAGCTCATTTCTTTCCTCCATTTTTAAATGAGTTGAGAGCTATTTGAGAGTAAATTGAAGAAGAAATCAAGGTGGCTCACTTGGAGGTAAGGTTCCAACTTTATAACTCGTTTATATGTCGTTTTCTAAGTAATTACACCGGAAAATTGTTGAAATTAAACCCAAATTTGGGGAAGAAAGGTGCATGGAATTTGGAATTTTCTTTTGAGGATTTGAGTGTGCAATTGTGGTCCGATTTTAGTGTTCTTGGTATGTATAGAATTGTGGGAGGACGAGGATTCTAGTGAGGTAAATTTTATTTAATTCCGAGATGTGGGCCCGGGGCTCGGGTTTGGCCGAATTTCGAGATTTTTGTATAAATTGATAGTTTTCAAGTGGGTTGTGTTCCTTTAGTGTATATTGATGGTGTTAATTTGGTTTTGGTTAGATTCAGAGCAATCGGGAGCAAATTTGAGGGGAAAGGGCATCGCGAACTAGTATTGTGGCCCGGTAGAGGTAAGTAATGGTTATAAATCTTGTCCTGACGTTATGAAACCCCAGACTTCATATTTCTCACTGTTTTTAGCATGGTGCACATGTGGGATGACGAGCATGTGGCGCGCACTGATTTTTTTTTTGGATTGGACTTGGTCGTCTCCGCGGCAACTATTGAGTTGCGTATTTTACTCTATATCACATGTTAAATTGTGTTCTAAAGACTACTGCTATATTTGGGCTATAAGCCATGTTTGGCGCCTCGTGCCGACTTGTTTAGACCCCTTGGGTTTGTTTTACTGCTATTTCCTCATGGTTTATTTGTGATTTACACTCAGTCACATTGTGCTTAACTGTTTTCGAAATTCAGCCTGACTTACACTATTTTGAGATTTAAAATGATGTTTTGGGTCGAGTACCTCGTTTTACTGATACGCCCAAGGGGCTTTTGAGAGGTTTTTACTGAGTGAGGTTGAGGACCTTCTTTGTGAGGATATGATACGCCACGAGGTGGCTTGATATTAGCGCTTGGGCTGAAGGAGCCTCTTCGGAGTCTGTACACACCCTCAGTGAGCGCAGGTACCTACTGAGTGCTGAGTGCCGAGTGCCGAGTGATGAGTGATTGGGAGGCATGAGTGACAGCGAGGTTGCTCGAGAGGCTGATACTGAGTGGCTGTGAGATGTTGAGTGATGTTCTACCCGAGGGGCGATTTGTGATTCATGTTTTGCCCGATGGGCTACTTATGATTTATTTCAACTTACACTAAATCCTTCGGTTATTTTTATTTTGAAATTTTTGGAAAACACATTTTTCAAAAGATTTTCTGAAGTTGGTTTTAAGGCATGATGATTTCATATATCTATGTATATACTATTGGAAAGAAAGCTTATGCATATTGCGAACTGATGATATTGATTTTTATGTGTTTCTTTCCGCTTAGACTTGATTTATTTTCATTATTACTGAGTTGGCGTACTCACATTACTCCCTGCACCCCTGTGTGCAGATACAGGTGCTAGTACTGAGCGTTAGCCATATATTCCGTGCGGAGCCGGAGTTCGGGATATAGAGGTAGTTGTTTAGCGTCCGCAACATCTCTGTTTTCCCTTGTTTTGTTGTATCTAGCTATTCGTTCGGAGGTTTTGTATTATAATAGTAGACTTGTTGGTATATTTCTTAGATGCTCATGACATGTTGACTCCGGATTTCAGAAATGGTTGGGATTTTGGAAAGAAGCTGTAATTATGTGATTATTGGCTAGCCTAGTTCCACGATAGGCGCCATCATGGCCCGTTTAGGATTTGGGGTCGTGAGAGATAGCATGTCAATAGAAGAGATAACAACTTCAATTAAGTCATATAAGAGTCAAATAGGCAATAAGGGTGGATCATGAAGCAATTAATTTCAATTAAAGCATGTGGAGGTGAAACTAGTAAATAGGAAACTTAATCATAACAAAAACAACTTCATACTCAGTGAATGTAAGGACTTAAGAACCCTAAAAGGCCAACTTTCCAGCAATAAGCCCGAGCACGTACTCGTCACCTCGCGTACACGGACTTTATATGATACAATTAGCATAGAAGACTCAAATCCTAAGAGGTAGTTCCCCGACACGAAATTAGGCAAGATACTTACCTCAAAGAAGACAGACAGATACTCTAAAAAGAACTTCTCGAGTGAAATAAACCCCAAACGGCTCAAATCTAGCCAAGATAACTTCAAAGCATAAATAAAACTCATAAGAAACTATTTCGAATCATAATGCCTCAATCTTTATCAAAAACTAAAAATCAACCCAAAAGTCGACCCCCGGGCCCGCCTCTCGGAACCCGATAAATTTCAAAAAATTCGAAACACCCATTCTGATACGAGTTCAACCATACAAAATTATCAAATTCTGATACCATTTTCGTCTCTCAAATCATCATTTTACATTTTGAAAGTTTTCTTCAAAATTCCCATTTTCCTCAACTCAAAACACAATTTATAAGATGAAATTAAAGATAGAATCATGGAATATAATAGATTCTAGGTGAATAACACTTATCCCTATGATTGGCTTGGAAAACTCATGAAAAATCTCCCAAAACCGAGGTCTAAAACTCAAAATATGGAGAAAATGGCAAAATCCTTGAATATAAACTCTCTTCACAGGCATGACCGCATCTGCGACATAATTAGCCGCTTCTGCAGCGTCGTTTCTGCGACAAAAGGACCGCACCTATGAAGACCACTGAACAACTTCCCTTTTGCACCTACGGACATCCCACCGCTTCTGCGCAACCATAGGTTCACATGCCCAAACCACACCTGCAACTCCCTCTCGCTTTTGCGTCCAAGAATCTGCTTCTGTGGAGCCGCAGATGTGTACCAATTCTCCGTATCTGCGAAGACTGCCAAATCCTAGTCTTCTCGCACCTGCGTCTCCATCTTCGCACCTGTGACCAGCGCCCAAGGTCCACATGTACGATTACACTAGAACTCAGACCTTTTCCCAACCATGAAAACCATCTGAAACTCGTCTGAAACACACCAGAGGACCTCCCAGGACCCTGTCCAAGCATACCAACAAGTTTCATAACCTAACACGGACTCGCTCGAGGTCTTAAATCACATCAAACAACGTCGAAACTACGAATCGCACCATAAATTGAACTTATGAACTTCCAAGTCTTTCAACTTCCAACTTCCAAAACTCGAGCCGAAACATATCAAATCAACCCGGAATGACGTCAAATCTTGCAAGCAAGTCCCAAATAACATAGCGGAGCTGTTCCAACTCTTGGAATCTCATTCCGACCCCGATAATACCAAAGTCAACTAATGGTCAAACCTCTCAACCTTCCAAACTTCAACTTTTCCAACTTTCGCCGAAATGCTTCAAATTGTTCTACGGACTTCCAAATCCAAATCCGGACACATGCCTTAGTCTAAAATCACCATTTCGGAGCCGTTTACACAAAGGTCAAATTTCGGTCAACTCTTACTGCTTAAGCTTCCAAAACTAGGATCCTTCTTCCAATTTGACTCTGAATCATCCAGTAACTGAACTCGACCACGCACACAAGTCATAACATATAATATGAAGCTGCTCAAGACCTTATTCTGCCGAACGAGACTTAAATTCTTAAAACGACCGGCCGACTCGTTACAGAATTTTTTCTCAAAAATCTCAACTCGACGATAGATGAACAAAAAATACTTTTCTTGTAATTGTATTTTCTCTCTTGGCTTTGTATTGCATTCTCACTTTCACAAAGTATTTTTTCATCTCAAGAATCAATAATGCAGCAAATGTTTTTCCATCACCCTTAAATAGCATCACCTATAAACTTTTTTTCTATTTGGTTGAGGTAATGATTTACTTAGGGTAAAAGTTTATACCTAGATAAACTTTTTAGAAATTTTCAATGGAAATTTGAATTCCCATTCAACTTGGCATCGTGACTGCCAAGTCCTTATGGACTTTCCATAAGATCCAATTCCAAATTGGATTATAAGTACTACTTAGTATTTTGTATCAAAAAATTCTAATCCCATTCTTAATGGTCTGAAGTAGCCGCACGTCCTTCATGGACTGCTCGTCAATCCAATTCAAAATTGGATTTACTTAGAAGCCTTCATTAATATTTATATACATACCTTAAATAAATAAATATTAAGTATACATATCTCTCACACACACACACACACATACACACAC